>CM077079.1:268420490-268648990 GCA_039513925.1 Platanthera zijinensis | reverse complement strand
CTGCTTCTCTAAGAGAACCAAGAAAGAAACTGCTTGCTAGCTGCCTGTCTGCACATCACCACAGACCCATGTTCAATAGAAGAACTTTACATAGCTTGAAGTAGATAAGTGAACCATTGCAGGGTAAACTGCCCTCTGCTGCTGAATGCATGGTAAACTGCAAACTATTGTTGCCAAGAAACTAAAGCAGCATAAGTTGGATCTTCATCATTTCCACTTACACAGGCACTACAAAAGTTCACATCAAAAGAGAAGAAAGACTGAATTGCATCATAAAATTAAGCTAAAATAGAGTATAGGTTAAAAAATAAAAATCACAAGCTTGGCTTATGAAGTTTGTATAAGGTAAAAGATGACCATAATAATGTTTTCATGTTTGTGGACTTTATTTATTTTATATCTAAAAAGAATCCTATCATTGATTAAATAAAATAAATGTCACGAATCATTATTATCAATATCATTAGCACTATCTGAATTATTTGGGAATGGCTTTATAAATCCACATTTTTTCATTCGAAAAGTGATGCTTGGGATGTTATAAGATTCTTTAAAGCTCACATTGAACTACTTTGTTCATATTACTTTAGTTCGAAAAGTGATGCTACCAGTCTATATTCACTCATATATTTTCAAACATATGTGCTTCTAACCTGGTAGTTCACTAGGGAGGTAAAGAGAAGAAAAAAAACAATAGAAGCAGCAAGAACAGTAGCAAAAACCTCAAGAACATTGAAAAAGAAAGGATAAAAGAGGATCACCACCAAGACAATAATGCAAGCAAACAAAGTTAGGATAAGATCTCAAGCACTCACCACACTTAAAAGAGTAAAAAAAATCTGAGAAGAAGTCTTCCCAGAAGCCAAGGCTCACAATTTGATTGGATTTCAAAACTGCAGAATACAAAGGAGACTAGGAGAGTTTTACTGCATGTAGGCAAAGCATAACAATGGAAGCTTCTCAAAAAGCATGAAGCAAAAAACAAAGTTAGTTCAATAAGACAATAGGAAATTAAGGTAAATAGTTGTAAATATTATTCTTCTTGGTCAATGCTGTTACTTTTTTTGTAATTAGACGAGTTGATTTATTTGTTAATTTGATCTTAGAGGGGATTTAGCATGTTGTTTGTAATTGTGTGTATATATATACATCCTTATTTGTGATAATGGAAGGGTATGAGATTACTATAATATTATTGATGCTAAATTTGAAGAATGATATGATAGGCACTCTCTTATCATGACATGGCTGTGGAATTCAATGGCACTTGAGGTGAGCATGAATTGTGTGTTCTTCACTACTGCTCCAAAATCTGGGACAATCTTCGTTAAACTTATTCTATGACGCAAGATATCATCATATACTATGAGTTGAAGACTAAGAATTTTTTCCATGAAACAAGGAAACTTATATGTAGCCGACTACTATTGCATTTTGAATGTATTGTGGATAGAGCTGGATCAATATCAGAATTTGAAGATGAAATGCAACAAGATGTCTTCCCTCGGGTAATCTTTTGTTGAGAGAGATAGGATCTTTGAGTTTCTTTCTAGCCCGAAAGTATGATGCCATCAGCGTGCAGATTATAGGTAAGGAAAGAATTCCATCTCTTTGAAGTTCCTTATATAGCTAGATGGGGGAGAGAGTTGTATGGAAGTTATGATGGATGACAAATAGACTGACGAATCTGCCCTTGTAGCTAGTAAGTCTATCAAACTTGGAAATTCTCGCACTCACACTACTCCTAGACCTAATCGAGAGAACCGTTGGTGCACTTATTGCAAAACAAATCTAGTAATAGTGTAATACCAAGGAGAACCGCTTCAAGCTTCATGGAAAAGAACAAGTGTTGAGTTGTAGCGAAGGTTTTAAAGGTTTCCAACGTAATCAAGTTAATCATGTTGCATCCATAAGTACAGATGAGACCCGGCGTAAATTCAAAGGGGATGTTGATGATGTCCCATCTTTCAGTAAAGATGAGTTAGAGAGCATGTGATAATGGAAGGGTATGAGATTATTATTGATGCTAAATTTTAAGATTGATACGACAGACACTCTCTTATCATGACATGGCTGTGGAATTCAATGGCACTCGAGGTGAGCATGAATTGTGTGTTCTTGCCTACTGCTCCAAAATCTGGGACAATCTTCTACGACGCAAGATATCGTCATATACTATGAGTTAAAGACCTACAGTTTTTTCCATGAAACAAGGAAACTTATCTATAGCTGACTACTATGGCATTTTGAATGTATTGTGGATAGAGCTGGATCAATATCAGAATTTGAAGATGAAATGCAACAAAGATGTCTTCACTCGGGTAATCCTTTGTTGAGAGAGATGGGATCTTTGAGTTTCTTTCTAGCCCGAAAGTATGATGCCATCAGCGTGCAGATTATAGGTAAGGAAAGAATTCCATCTCTCTTTAAAGTTGCTTATATTGCTAGATGGGGGAGAGAGTTGTATGGAAGTTATGATGGATGACATAGACTAACGAATCTGCCCTTGTGGCTAGTAAGTCTATCAAACTTGGAAATTCTTGCACTCACACTACTCCTAGACCTAATCGAGAGAACCGTTGGTGCCCTTATTGCAAAAGAAATCTATTAATACCAAGGATAACCGCTTCAAGCTTCATGAAAAAGAACAAGTGTTGAGTCGTAGCGAAGGTTTTAAAGGTTTCCAACGTAATCAAGTTAATTTTGTTGCATCCATAAGTACAGATGAGACACGGCGTAAAGTCAAAGGTGATGTTGATGATGTCTCATCTTTCAGCAAAGATGAGTTAGAGAGAATGTGAATCTTATTGGGGTGAACTCTTATTGGTTCTCTCAGTAAGCCCTCTTACACTTGCACCCATACCATGACAAGTAAGAATCTATGTTCAAAATCCATTAATGCTTCAAGTATTGTTGCTAATCACTCAAGGGTCATTGACTCAGTGCTACGGACCATGTGGTTCTCTTAAACTCATTTAATATTTTTTACCATCTTCTCATCAAAACATCACTGTTGTTGTTGATGGATCACAATCATTAGTAACTGGTAATAGAACTATTGAGTACAACTAGTGATGCAAGCTGAGTTGCATCCTTATGATATTTTTTGTACTTTTATTTGTATTTGCATCGCGGATGTTTTTGCATGTTTTTCTTTTAATTTCGTATATGTTTCTTTAATTTTGCACATGCTATTAGCACGCTTATGTCATGTATCGCGCTCGCACGCTCTTGTTTGGCTTATTGGCGTGACCGATCAATAAGTCCATTAATGGAAACATTGTTTTAAATGTCCTTTGTCATGTCATTTTTTGGGGGAAAACAATATGTTTTTCTAAAAAAATAGATTATGTACTTTTGTAAAATATAGGCCGACATGTTCGATTTTTTCCAATATATCGTTTGACACGACTTTTAAATATACTGCTCGCTATTTTATTTTTTTGTTATATTAGTAGACTAGCTGCATATGTTTAAATAGCATATATATTATATTATGTATGTTTAAATCAATTAGACTTATTGTTTCAATTTTTTAATATTTTATTCTTACAACCAACTTTGTATAATTGTTTCACAGTTTTTTTATTTCATATTACAAAAAATTGAAAACATTTAA
Organism: Platanthera zijinensis; assembly: GCA_039513925.1. NCBI lineage: Eukaryota > Viridiplantae > Streptophyta > Magnoliopsida > Asparagales > Orchidaceae > Platanthera > Platanthera zijinensis. Next base: position 268,645,371 of record CM077079.1, on the reverse strand, counting down.
TATATTTATTAGTTGATTATTTGTATATTTTTAATATAAATTTATAAGTTTAAAAAGACTTATAATCAATCACGGATTTTAACTTTTAAATCTTCATTATTTGCAATAAACTTATTGTTATCAAAATGAAAGTATTGTATATTATTAAACATATTTTACAATGTATCATTTTGTATTTATTAATAATATTTTATCTTAAATACTATTCAATTTTATTTTGGAATATAAACATTTAATTAGAGTTAGTATACATAAAGTTAAAAATTTTATTTATAAGACATGAAAATCCGATATTTTAAAATATCCACGACATATCTCTGACTTCCGACATCCGACATTTAAAAACTATATTTGATATGTCACTGACATCCGCTATTAAAAACATTGAATAGAAAGGTCCGTCAAATTAGGCTAAGTGATAATTGAGGCAAGCTTTGAAAATATAATTTTATTAAGTATTGAAAATGAAATTTTATTTTAATTTCTAAAATTATACGCATTAATTTAAAAATTATAAATTTTGAGGTTCTACTTTTAGGGAATTTACCAGGGATAAGACAGGAGTAGCACCAATTGCAGAGAAGATGTGTGAGAAGCTCAACTAAGATGGTTTGGACACATACAAAGGATACCATTAGAGGCACCTGTTAGGCGTTGTGAGAGTCTGGTCACTAGGCATGTTAAATGAGGGAGGGGTACATCAATAAAGACTTGGAATGAAACTATAAGGAAAGACATGATGTACTTGGGCATAAGTGAGATTATGACTAAAGATAGGGCACAATGGCGACAAAGGATCCATATAGCTGACCCCACTATAGTGGGATAAAGGCTTGAGTGTTGTTGTTGTATACTTTTGGGGAATTTCAATTGTAAATCAGTTAAAAATCAGCGATCTTGATTTAATTGTTTTATATTTTTATTAAAAACAAATTCCTTTTAAAAAAACATAACAAAATTATGTTCACTATTCAAAAAAAAAAAAATCAGTTAAGTGTTTTAAAAAAACATTTATTTAAAATGAAATTTTAAAAAAAAATGGAGAGTGGCATTAATCATATAGGCGCTAGCATGGGCGAATTAGTCAATCGAATGAGTGAACTAATGAAGACAATAGATGATGTACTCACTGCCAACGTGAGAAACACTAACCAAGTCGTGAACGGGTTAAGGACCTCCGTTAATAATTTAGAAGCCGAACATCACCTATGTTTGAATCAGGCACCACACTAAAACCCAAGACACGAGGAGCGCAATCCAAGACTTGTGGAGCCTGCACAACCTGAGGTTGGCCTCTGTCGCCAATCCCATTGGGATTATGAAGTTAAGTTAAATGTAGGCGATTTTGAGAGTCACGCAGAGCCCAAAAAAGTCTAGATTGGTGTGAACGTGTGGAGAGATTCATGACATGGAAACAAATGTCTATGAATCGTCAGGTTGAATATGTTGTCTTTAGGCTTAAAGGACCCGCACTAGTCTGGTGGATTCATCTAGAGCGTACCTAATTCACCTTAGGTCTAGCCCCTATCACTACGTGGGTAGACTTTAAGAAGCAACTACAAAAACAATATATTCCCCCAGACTATCTGCAAATTCTTTATCGAAGGTTCCATAACCTTCATTAGGGCAAGCTTTTTGTGGATGAGTACACATGTGAGTTCTTAGTGATGCAGTCTATACTAGATCTACACAAGAAGGACGATATGACAGTGTCACGTTATCTGAACAGGTTCCATTATGTTATTAGGGATGAGATAGAGTTGCACGACTTTAGAGATTTGGTTAAAGTATCTAATAGAGCCCGTAGAGTAGAGCCCACACTTTTGAAGAGGACATCTGGGCATAGGTCTACTGATAGACCTAACCTCAAGCACCACCACCACTGCTCCCACCTATATAATTTTTGATCTCCATCCTCCTCATGTCACTACTGGGACCCCGGCTCCCAGTAGTGGCCCCTCCCGAGGTAAGGAGCCCATGAGATCCAAGCTCAACATTAGATTATTCTGATGCTTCAAATGTATGGAGCCTGGACACAAATCATCTGAGTGTCTGTGACGCCACTTAGTCGTCATTAGTGATTCCACCTACAGGCATGAGCCTGAATATGGAGTTTTCCTTAGTGACTCCAAATCTAAGCCCGAGTCTGATAGCGTGATCGAGGGCGAAGGAGAGCAAGCTGAGCATTTGTGTCCTCTATAGCTTGGTTTTCCCTAGCGAGACCATGAACAAGATTTTCGGAGGAATGAAATTTTTCACACTACAACGCGAATTAAGGAATAATTTTGTTCCATCATTATTGATAGCGGTAGTATGGAGAACTTCGTTTCTCAACACATGATGGAGACGCTAGGACTCAAAACTCATTCCTTAGAACAGTCATACCGCTTATCTGGGGTTAATAGCCACTTGACTATGCATGTTATTCATCGATATCTCGTGAACTTCTTTATAGGGAGCGTGTATCAAGTTTTTGTTATATATGAAGTCGCCCTCATCGATATCTGTCACATCTTATTAGGATGATCATGACAATACGACAGACGTGTCATGCATGATGGTGTCAAGAACTCTAATTCCTTCGATCGTCGTGGGCGCAAGATTGTTCTTCTTCCCCGGAAGAATAGTTTTGTTCCTGGGAAACCTGGGAGGACCTCGTCATTATCTGCCTCGCCTAATTTAGTTTCTACAACACTTTTATTTAGTGCTACACTTCTTCTTGGGCCTTCGCTCCACAAAAAGTACTTGACTCTAATGAGTCATTCATCATGGATGTCCTAGAAGCCACCTTATATTGATTATATATTCGGAGATCACACTTTTAGTTCGCCTCACTATCCTATGGTCGTAGGCGAGCGCGTTGAGCCTCTTCGTCACGATCGTTTGATTTTCGAATTCTTTAGGTTTAGCCGTATTAGGATAGTCGAGAAAATCCCTACAACTTTTACTCCGCATAGGGATACACGTTTTAAAGGTTTCATTGGAAATTTTTAAATGTTAAATTTGGGATATGATTAAAATTTTGCAGCGCTAGTCAGATTCTAACGGGTATAATCATGATGATAGTTGATCTTGACTATTCTTCCACATGTCGATCGCTCACTAGTAGGAGTAGACGACCTCAACATTTCTAATCATTGTTTCTCGTCTCTCCCTGCCTTCACCGCCACCAGCTTCCCAGCCCTCCTCCAACTGTTGTGGTGTGATTGTATGTTGAAGCCACGGATCCCGATACTGGTTCTCCTTCTCTGATAGCCCCATCGTCCCATTGGAGTACCCTATTTTCTCCTAACGATCTTTCTGAAAACAAACTTCCTCAGGCTGATTGTTGCTTCTCATTCCTATGGTATACCTCCTTGTTCATCTCCTTGCTCATTTCAGCTAGGATATTTTTTTGCTTGGTATTTATTTGAACTTAAGTTTCAGAGATTGCCTTAGTTATTTTCTTACCTGTTTGTCGTTAATTTTAATTCTTACTTGATCTTGTAATCTCCTTACGCATGTGGATGAATTTTCATATCGTTGAATGCAAGAGAATGTTAATATTTACGCGTGTTTGCTATCCCTAGATTGAACATTGCATGTTATTACTTGTGAAATTGCGCTTGTGCCGCAAATTTAAAAAAACTCGTCTTTAACTTTTAAAGTGTAATTTTGGAGATTTTGAAATACATCAACTAGCTCTTTCTCTCCACTTAAATAGCATTCTTCATGTTCCAAAATTATCCAAAAACCTTATTTCCACTCACAAGTTAACTATCGATTTAAATTGTGTAGTAACATTCTTTCTGGCTCTTTATGTGTTTCAGGATCTGGTCATAGGGAGGATGATTCGAATTGCTCAGGGGAAGTGCAGTTTGATCAACTCTAAGAAGTCGGATGTGACTACTCAAAAAAATTTTGTTTATGTTGTTCGTCTGAGGATACCTCTATGATCATGCTCCAACACAGAAGAATGGGGTATCAGCTACTTACGCTTCTTAAAACCATGTTTCATACTTTATTTCTTAAGAAGTCTGTTGAAATGTTTAATGGTGAAACCTCTGAACTTGCAAAATATTGTCATGCCTCTTTTCATCCTAGTATAACTACAACCAAGTTTTTGATCTTAGTCATTCAAATGTTGGGGTTCTATTTCTGTTACTAGTATTTCTTGTGCAAAATAGTTTAAATCTTTTATTGATTATTGTACTAGAGTATTATGGGTTTTCTAATGAGGGACAAAACTGAAGTCACAGAACTGTTTATCCAATTACATTGTATGATTCTCACTCAAGTACTCAACTCAACAGATCTATAAAACGTGTGCATACTGGCAATGGTAAAGAATATATTAGACAACATTTCGTGAAGTTTACTAAAGAGCGTGGTATCATCCATGAATTCACTTGAATTGATACTAGCCAACAAAATGGTGTTTTCGAAATGAAAAGTTGTCACCTTCTTGAAGTTACTCGAATTTTACTCTTTCAAATAATTGTTCATAAGCTATACCGGGGTGAAGCTCTTCTCACTTTCACCTACCTAATAAATCATCTCCCCTCATATCCTTGGTGGGAATAGTCTAGTCAAAATCTTAGTATCATGTTGTCCATCTTCCATATCATGCAAAGTTTGCAAGCACGTGTGTTGCTTATGTCCACATCTACCATCATCATCATACCAAACTTGTGTCATAGGCTATTAAGTGTATCTTCTTAGGTTATGCATCTGATTCTGACAAAAAGGGTTCCAAATGTTACCATCCCTTGAGTTATCAAATGTTAACCTTCGTGAATGTCACTTCCCATGAACATGAACCCTTCTTTACACAATCTCCACTTCAGGCGAGGCAACATATTGAAGTGGAAACCTATTTTTCTACTCGATCGTTTATTCCTTTGTCCCATGAACCTTCGCCCAATTGTAAGGGAGCGAACAATATTGCAAGAGATGATCACCCTACGAATGTATACCAGAGAAGGATACAACTCAAACATACCTCTCAGTAATACCAAACAACAAAACCTCTGGCAAATACCGATAACTCTTATGATACTCCTCACCTTAATTCTGATCATTATATTGATCCTAAACATGATAACCTTTATATTGCTTTGAGCAAATAAAAATACACCTCCCCCAAATATCATATTTACTCTTTTATCTTTAAAAGAATCTTTCTATACACCACATATGCTTTATCTCCTCCCTTCACACAACAGAAATTCCAACTTCAATACATGAAATATTAAAGAATAAGAAGTGGACTTAGGCTATGAATGAAGAGATGAGAACTCTAAAAAAGAAAAGATCCGGTGGGTGCAGTACGGATCTAGTCCTTATAATATATGTATGATGACACTATGGATTGATATAAGACAAGGTCTATTGCAAAAGGGTACACCTCCCCCAAATATCATATTTGCTCTTTTATCTTTGAAAGAATCTTTCTATACACCACATATGCTTTATCTCCTCCCTTCACACAACAAAAATCCCAACTTCATGACATGAAATATTAAAGGATAAGAAGTGGACTCATGCTATGAATGAAAAGATGAGAACTCTAAAAAAGAAAAGATCTGGTGGGTGCATATGGATCTAGTCCTTAAAATATATGTATGATGACACTATGGATCAATATAAGGCAAGGTTTATTGCAAAAGGGTACACTCAGAAGTATGTGATAAATTATTAGGAAACAATGAAACATTTGCATTAGTTATCAAAGATGAATGTTGTGAGGGGTTCTCCTTTCTCTGGTTGTTTATTTCGGATGTAAAAAAAATCCTTTCTTTATGAGGACCTTGAGGAAGAGGTGTATATAGATATCCCAATAGGATTTTACTCCAGCAACAAAGAGAATCAAGAATATATGCTAAAGAGGCTTTATATTGGCTTAAATACTATCCCTGGGCATGGTTCAGGAGATTCTCTGAAGTTACGCTACTTTGAAGTACAAACAGAGACAAGCAGATCACACGTTCGTCAAACAGAAGAAGGTAAAACCCTATTACTCGTGTACGTTGATAATATCATCATTTCTGGGAATATCGCGGCTTAGAGCAATTTGCTAAAGAAAAGGCTAGTCATCTCTCAGCGAAAGTATGTCTTAGATCTCCTCAAAGAGATGGAAGTCGGGATGTAACACTAACCGTGTTCTCATTGAAAATGGAGAATGTTGAGGAAATCTCAAAGGCTGATAAAGCTCAGTATGAGAGATTGGTTGAAAAATTGATATATCTGGCACATACAAGACCTAACTTAGCTTACGTAGATACCGATGTTGGACATTTTAAGAATGATTTAAGGACCAAATATCGGTAAACTATAGACAAGATCATTTAGTACCTTAAACACACTTAATGTAAAGTATTATTGTTTAAAAGGGTAAAAGAATGATACGGAAATGTATATAGATGTAGATTATGGAGGATCTTTAGTGAACCGGAGGTCTACCATTGGCTACTATATCTTTCTAGGAGGTAATCTTGACATGGAGTAAGAAACAGATTGTAGTGACTAAATCAAGTGTCAAGGGAGAGTTTAGGGCTATGGCATAAGGTATATGTCAAATTTTATGGATGAAGATTCTATTGGATGACCTGAAAAAATTAAGTATGAAGTTCCCATGAAACTTTTTTCAACAAGTCAGCAATCAGTATTGCTGATAATCCAGTTGAACATGATAGAAGTGAACACATCGAAATTAATAGACGAATAGACAATGTCAAAGGCACGTGGTGTCAGGGAAAATGGAAATTCAAAGGGATAGAGAATGGAAAATGGTGTAGCCAAGTTAAGCGTCGAGGATGGAAGATGATTAATCACGTAGCAGCCAGTGAAAACAACAAACTGCCAGTAAATGGTTGGAATATGCATCTGGAACATACGGGATCGGGCAATCTCGAGAAGGTGATGATTCTTCCATTTGGCAACATCATTTAGTTATAGGGTATATGGATGGTTTGGTGAATAATTCCCAACGCATTACAGGTGTCATGAAAAAGGTGACTAGTATATTCACGTGCATTATTCGTGCATGGAATTTTAATGGATCGCGAGAATTGGTTTTGCGTCTCAACGAGAAATGAGCGAAAAATGCACGATAACTTGTGATTGCACATCAGATACAACCACATCTTGTGAGATACACGCATTTCATAATATATTCTTTTATTAATTTCTCTCTCAACTTGGTTGGATCCATAAACATATAACAATGAAATATTGGAACTATTAGACAACAATGAAACGGATGAGTTAACTACAGCAAGTTTGATTTCAAAATCCAAGCAATCTCGAGTATTTCCCAAAAGAGCTGCTTTTAATTTATTAGAAATTCAACATTAAACTACAAAACATGTTTTCATGAACATTTTTGTTGCATCATGAGCTGTTTTATGGATCGAAAAGAGGAAAATGGGAAAAAAAAAGGCAGCTGCATCTAAGTGACTGAGTATTTACAGACAAATATTTGTGATTCGTAACCATTTTTTTATTCAGATTCCTATAACAACCTTGAAAAAATGTATTTGGAACGACATTCATGTTCTAAGAATTGCTAATCCTTAGGAAGTATGATACGATTAAACGTGAGGAGACTTGAACACATTGATCCTATAAAAAAACTCTAGGTTAAGCTTAGTGGAAAAGAGTCTGCAATCCATCACGAGAAGAGAGAAAACCAAAATCGATAAAATTTTAAACTAAAAAAAACAGAAGTCCTACACTCCTATGAACCATTATATACTTTAAAGAGTCAATAAAATTGAAAATAGTGCTGCTTCGGAATATTACCAGCGATGAGGAAGTTGGTGACGGCGGATGGCGACGGACGACAACAGAGGCGTCCAGTCTGGATCTGGATATTTTGGAAGCCCTACAATCGAAGGAGATTATAAGGAAGATGAAGAGATGCGGCGGAATCTCTGCAGAAATAAGGAAGCTGGAGAGAGGAGATGAAGAGGAAGACGAGGAGGAATCGCAGAACCATTTTCACGTGACCCAAAATTGTGAACCGAACGGACCCTTAGAGGCTTACCTCCCCGATGCTCCAATTAGGGTTCCAGCGTGCCGAGAAGGAAAAGCGAAGGAAAGACCGGCGAAACGGATGACCGCAGATGATTTTATTTGCGAAACGATGTATTAAACGTCTATTTACCATTACTGCCGGCTTATGGCACTCATAAGGATTGACGAGCCAACAAATAGGAATGATTCATTTGTAAATGGAGTGTTTGAAACGGAGGGGGTAGGTGGCTGTTCCAAACGGAGTTTTTTGGGGCATTTCTCAAGGCGGGCGAGTGGAAACGGAGCAAATGCCGCCGGTGGTTCATTTGTTTAACCTCCTTCCGGCGGCGTTTTCCCAAAACGGAGCGGCAAAACACCCAAACAAATAGAGTTTAAGGCTCCATTTGGTTCGGCGGTGGCGGGTCGATCCGGCGGGTGGAAACGGAGTGTTTGAACTGGAGGAGGGAGGTGGCTGCTCCAAACAGAGCTTTTTGGGGCGTTTCTCAAGGCGGGCGGGTGAAACGGAGCAAACGCCGCCGGAGGTTCATTTGTTTACCCTCTTTCCGACGGCATTTTCTCAAAACGGAGCAGCGAAACGCCCAAACAAATAGAGTCTAAGGCTCTGTTTGGGACAGCTCTGGCGGATGGAAAAGCTGATGTTCAAATAGAGCTTTTTATATAGAACTTTTTGAGAAGCAATATTGAAAAAGCTGCATACTGTTTGGATTGTCTGTGTAAAAGTGTTATTCGAATATAGATTTTTCAATTGAAACTGTTTGGTAGAACAGCTTTTCGGAAGCAATTTTTTTAACCAAAATATTTAAATAGATATTGTTTTTAGGAAATAATTAAACATATAGTAAAACTTCAATGTTCTACATAGCACATGAAATGAAAATAAATGTTAATTGCTGCATATTACTTTCTCCATTCATTTTGGTTCACCTGTGCGATAAAAAATTGATATTAATCAAACTTTTGAATATGATGACTTTTAATTTTTTTATAAAAAAAATACAAAAAATTTTACCTGAGAGCATTGTATAATTCTTCAGCAATACTATCTCGTACTGCAGACATATGATCAGCTCCCCCAGCATCAAACATATCAATCTCAATACCTTCTAATGCGGAGCAGAGACGAGAACTTGCAGTAGAGGACGTATTTTGGGCATGTTCGGGCCTTATTGGTGACTTTTCATAAATGGCGTGTCTGGGTCGACGATCGGACTCCGCAGATGTGTCCGGATTCGCATTGCGAATCAATTTAATATATTATTTCACTATGTTTGCATTTATTTTGTTGTATTTGGGTAGCCTCACCTCCGGCCAATCATAGTCGTTGATGTGGGATGCCCTAATCTACTATTTATTATAAATAGACCTCTTATGGGCTGATCTAAGTCATTGCAGATTTTGGAGAAGAGAAATCCCGAAATCCGGCGATCCCTCCACGATGCCGACTCCGTGGAACCCTAGGTGACGACTCCTAGGTGCATATCTTCCTCCCCAAGGTACCCCCTAACCTAGCAATTTTTCCCCTCCCAAACTCCCTCCCACAGCCCCCTACAGCTCCCGAAATCCAGCCACGATGGCTTTCTAGAAAACATGTTTTCTTTTGATTATTACTATTCAAAATGAAATTTATTGTTCATATTATATAGTTTCCCCCCTCCCCCCCCCCACCCTGCCTGTCCACCGCCAGCCAGCACTAGTTCGCCGGCTCTTCTTGCCTTTCCCACCGTCACCTGTTCCAGGACCTCCCCTTACATCCACCAACCGCCACTCCTTTCTGGAGGCCTGTTTACAATGGCCGTCCAGATCACCTCACCCCACAGCCACCCCGTCTTCATCCATAACCCTAAGTCGCACCCCACCTTCCTTCCTCTTCGTGGAACCACCTCCAAACAACCCTTATATCCAGATCAGCCCAGATCTGTACGATTGCAGGCCCGATTCTCCATTTCCCCGCACCCTCCCCTCCTCCCCTAGCTCGGATCTGCCACCAAACATCATATCCCTTAATCCCGTGGCCGGATCTACCAATTTTTGGTCTGATTCCACCATCCACCGCCGAGGACAGCCACCGCCATCATTTTCACGCCATCGGTTCCACCTCGGATTGTCGTACACGCATTTCCGGCTTCAGAATCTTCAGTGTCGTGGCCAGCCTATTATTTGGTGAGTACTTGTTGTATCAGATAACTATTTTCAACATATCTATATTGGATTGGATCTTGTACTGATTTTGGATCTTTTGTATGGTAGTTGCTTGTTAGATTATTATTGTGATTTGCAGGATTTATTCATCGCGTGCTCGTGCTTTGTCCCTCCACGCGGAGAAAAACCTAAGCTTCTTTGCCCAAATAAATTATTTTGCCTTGTCGTGAATTTATTTTACGTGTGATATTTTATTTATTATCTAATTATGACTAACCATTGGACTGTTGCATAGCATGTAGGGTTAGGTCGCCGATTTTCCGCCGCCTATAGATTCAGCCTACGTCACCTTCCTCTGCCGCAGGGTCTTCATCCTCTGATTGTATGAATGAAGACTGATTAGCATCTCAAGCATTAATTCTGGGTCCCAGCGAGATGGATGTCTACGAATGAAGTTATGCAATGTCATAGTCGCTAACACTATTGAACGTTGTTTCTTGAAACTATACTGTGGCATTTTTTGAAGAATATGCCAATTTTTCTTCCAAACTCCAAATATACGCTCTATAACACTTCGAAGAGATGAATGTGATTTATTAAAATATTCATGTCTGCCTTGAACAGGACGATTCCCACGAGCATAATCTGTCAAATGATATCTCGTATCTGGATATGGTTTTAAATAGCATGTCTTTAATGGATATCCAGCATTCACTAAGTAATATTTACTTATAATGATTTTAAATGTTATACATGTAAACATGATGTACGATTATAAAAAAAATATGAATAGTTATTCAATAATTTACCTTGTGGGGGATGTGGAAAATGAAGTCTATCGTCAGTCAATATGCATGCGAAGATGCGACTATCATGTGCGGATCCTTCTCATCCAGCAAGTGCAAAAGTAAAGCACATATTAAAATCACAAACAACCATCACATTTTGCATTGTGGTGTCATGTCATCCAATATATTTAGATTTATCTTCAACGGGTACCCTCGCATCAACATGTGTACCGTCAATTGCACCAACGCAATCCTTAAAGAAAGACATGTAACGAGCATCATATTTTATTTTTGTAGGTATATCTCTGAATTGGCGATCAATTGATTTTATAACCTCAACTGACAGTTTGAGTAATGCAATAAGACCATGTCCAAAATATCTACTTATAGTTTCGGTCGAGTGCTGGAATCGTTCTTTTGTTAATCTCACCAAGCCTCTATTTGCTAAAATGAACAATGTAATTCCTAGGACTTCTCGTGAGGTTGTGCGTTGCGATCCTTGTAACCTGTGATCTTGTTCGAGCTTATGAAGTAAATCAATAATTATACGTTTTGACATTCTAAATGCATCATGAATCCTATATGGATGCACTTCAAATAACTCTTTTATCCATTTCTCACCAGTTTGAGTCGACGTCATGCATGGTCTTGTCTTGCGTATGCAATTATTTATCTCGGCAATAGTTGAAATAATTACATTGCAGTACTCAATGTATTGCACCCATTCTGGAGAAAGACATGTGGATTCTTCAAGATTTTCACTGAAAGAGTCATCTACTTTCATTACCTAAGTTATCAACATACAACACACATTATAACATGCTTATTTCATTAGAATTAAAAAAAAGCATGTGCTTATATAAGAAGAGCCTCATCTAAACAACTTACCAAATATGAGTGCATAAAAAAGAGTTGGTAAAAGCAGTGGCGGATCTAGAGGGGGCAAGGGGGGCCCGGCCCCCCCCCCCCAAGGATTTTGAAGTTTATGTAGGTTTAGTTTTTATTAATTATAAAATATAAGTTATGTATATAATATAAGTGATGAAATTTATAAATTATAAAATATAAGTTACGTATATAATATAAATATATATATGTATATATACAATTAATAACTCATGTGAACTTATTTTCAGATCCAATTTATCTCTCTTAGACAGAAATAGATCGTCTCTCTCGCTTCTCTCGTCAGAGTCGTCTCCCTCTCCCCTTTCCGCTAGGGCTCGCCGAGAGCCTCTTAGGAAGAACTCTTCCCTGACATTGGCCGCCGGTTGACAAGTTAATTTTGACAAGCTAATTTGACTAATTTTGACACTTCCGATCTCAACAGCGACTACAGAACGGTCATTTTCTGCTATGAAGTTTATTAAAACAAGACTGCGCAATAAAATAGAGGATGAATTTCTGACAAATTGTATGACTAGACATAGAACGGAAAATAGCAGAGAAGATCAAGAAAGTTGTGATCATTGATGAATTCTATGAGTTGAAAAAATAACGTGCACAACTAAAATAAGGTAACATTCATATTGTAATTTTTCTTTTATTGTTAATGCTAAAATTTCAAATTAGAAATTTTTTTGCTTATTATATTTTAATTCATAAGTTTTTTGAGGCCCCCTTACTTCGAATCCTGGATCCGCCCCTGGGTAAAAGAGCCTTAGAATTTAACATAATAATCCTTACATTTATAAGATAAAGTCCTAATATAACATGCCATGAAGACATGTTTCCATGTTCGAAAAAAGAAAGTTTAGCTAAAAACTACACGTAACATTTCCAAACAAATGAACTAGCATGACAGTTTAATTAACAATTATAAAAGACATAGAGTTTGTAATCATATTGTCTCTAGCAAAATACGTAAACCAAAAACAAAGTTTGGGACGAAACACTTAAGAAAACACTTGTCTAAAAAGATATCATTGCGTCTGGAATGCTCATGAAAATCCCTCTGTTGTTCTTATCCCTGATATAGTTCACAGTAATTTTGTGTAAATTTAGTTATTTTTAGATGACCTTTATTTTTTCCGCCCACCATTCATCAGATGCAGCAATAATTCTCTTTTCGGGATCCCATCCTAAACCCGTCTGTCCATGTTTTCGTTCTTTCCACACTTTCCAGTCTTTCTTCAGATGATCTCATTTGTTCTTCATTTGCAATCGATCATAAGTTTTTTCGGTGCGTTCTTTAATTGACACAATCATATTTTTCCAACCATCTTTGCTAAAGTGGGTGGTAGACCGATTGCCCAAGCCGATCTCTTTTATGCAAAGATCACAAAAAAAAAATCATTTGAATCCTAAGTTGCTGAAATGTCTCCCTCCTTGGGTTTTCCCATTACGTTGTAAACCTATCAGCAGACAATACAAATCCGGAAAATTGCAACCTCAATCATAAAATTTCCAACCCTACCTATGAAATGACTATCTTACGAACATATTTAATCAGAAATCATTTATTGGTGCATATGCCTTCAGATTTCAATCAATATTAGATGCAGATAACGGTAATACTACGACAGATTTCAATCAACTAGAAGAAATACACAATTTTACAGATAACAGTAATATTGTTGCATATGCCTTTAGATCTTTTAAGTATGATTTTTGTATATGATACAAGTACATAATTTTGCAAGCATTCAACTAGAGGAAATACAATTTTGCAGGCATTCAACTATGTACAAAAAAAAATTCAATGCACATATATCATGAACTGACTTACCTTCAAAATTTATATGAAATTTCAATGCACAAAAATTTCAATACAAAGATGCATTCTTGAAATACAAATTGATTCAAGTTATGCAGAGAAAAATTCAATTTTGAGGCATGAAAAATTCATATGCACAAATCATTAAAAATATTGGCTTCTACAAAAAATGAAATAAAAAAAGGAGGTAAAACTCACAGATAGATGTGGAAGATCGAACTGGAATCTGCACTGGAACAGGAGAACCTATCGGCGAGCAAGACTACATTAGGGCACAAAGCAAAAAATTTCAGAAGGGGGAGGGGATGCAATCACAAATCGAACTGGATGTGGAAGATCGAACTGGAATCTCTATGCTTACCTTCAAAAAGCTCGCAGAGAGGCGGACGGGCGTGGTTCCGGAGCAGAGAGACGAGCGGCCGTCGTTTGCGATCAGGGAGGCGAACGGGCTGCCGTCAGAGGATTTGGAAGAAGAGACATAGGTCCGTCGGTTGCGAGCAGGGAGGCGGATGGGCTTCCGTCAGAGGATCTGGAAGAAGAGTCGGAGGTGCGTCGTCGGCGAGCAGGGAGACAGAAGGGCTGCCATCGGAAGATCTGAAAGACAAGAAGGAAGGGCGGCGTCGGCGAGGAGGGAGGCAAACGGGCTATTGTTGGAGGATTCAGGATGCCGTCGGGATCAAGAAGGGCGAGTCGGCTAGGGATCAGGAATGAAATAGGACGTTGATATCCGCACCAGTTTTGGCTAGTCGCACTGCACTTTCTCCTAATTTTTCGTGTTTTTTAGAAATACGTCTTGTACATGCATTTTTAGGAAAAGTGGTCAACACAAAAGTTGTAGATCTCGACGAGATCTAAAACTTTCGTGTTGAGCATTTTTCCTAAAAATTCATGTACAAGGCGTACTTTGGAAATACGCACAGATTTCACGCCTTTTGGAAATACACCTTGTACATGTATTTTTAGGAAAAGTGTTCAACACAAAAGTTGTAGATCTCGTCGAGATCTACAACTTTCGTGTTGAACACTTTTTTAAAAAATGCATGTAGAAGACGTATGTTCAAAAGACGCAAAAAATTAGGAGAAAGTGCGGTACGACTAGCAAAAACTGCGGTGCGGATATCAGCGCCCATGAAATATTAGAAATGAGAAGTGATTTTAGGGAGCTAAACATGGGGGGCTAGCAGCTTCCTGAAAATAGAGCAAAACGAGATTTTCAAAAACGAGATTTTTAGAGAACTGTCTATCCAAACAGTTAAAAACACCTACAACGAATGGAATATAGCTTTTTCATCCGTTGAAGCTGTTCCAAACAGAGCCAAACTGTAGGCAAAGAGATTTTTTATGTGAAAAATCTAAAAATTGTGATAAATCACAATGACGGATTGGTGCCGACCAAATCGCACTATTTCTGTTATAAATAGTAGAATTTTCGAGCATGACAAACCACATAGCTTTTGCCACCTTAGGTGTTGACCAAGTCAGCACTTCATTGAGGCGCTGACCGGGGCTCGAGGAATTTTTTGTGGCATCTACTGTGCGAAAGTGTTCTGAGCGGCAGCGCCGCGTAGAAATGAATTGTGCGGTGGTGTGATGCGCGGCGGCATGCGCTGTGCGGCAAGCGTGTCGCCTTGCGTGGTGCTTGGGTGTATGACGGGGCGCGGCGCGACTTGCCGCATGGCGGGCGCGGCGCGACTTGCCGCATGGCGGGCGCGGCGCGACTTGCACGCATGGGTGTAGTAGTGTTTCAGCTTCCGATTGGGAGACCAAACAGACTCGGAATTATGCGAGACCGGGCTCGTTGAAATTGTGTCAGCAAATCATTCGAGATCGCGACAAAAAATCTCTGGTTTGTTCAAACTGACTTGGGGAACCCCATCAGATGCACTCAAATTTTTGGAGGTCGTTTTTCGTAAAAAATGAACCCGATTTTTTTTTCTAACAGTGATATATTTTCGGATGTGCGAGTTTGTTTGTTCGATGTATGTGACGAGGTCATTCTTTCATGGGGTTTTCTTCGTGAGTTTGCTTCTTCGGAGATTTATTTTTGGTAAAAGCGATGCTGAAGAGGGAGGCTCAGGTGGTGCGCGAGCGGGATGCTTAGGCAGCTCAGGAGCAGGGCGTTCAAACACTGCTGGAGCGAGATGCTTTGGCAACATGGTGGCAAGTGCTAGTTTGTGTCAGTGGAGGGTCTTTCCTCTATCACACGGAAAGTGTGGCACGACCTTACCTGAGTTTGTTGGTTGGTGTCAACCACGAGGGGGCAGACCCCGACAGTAGAGCAGACCTGCTATGTTGGCGAGGAGGTTTCTTGATTGGAATGATAGCACGGACTTGTGGACTTACCATGTCGGTGAAGAGCTTTCTTGTCCGACACAAATAGCGTCATCTTGGCAATATGGCGCAAACCCACTATGTAAGTGAACAGATTTATCATTTTTAATGGTAGGTGTTAGCTGGGGGGGGGGGCAGGGCCTGGTAGTGGAACAGACCCACTATGTGTGTAAAAAGCTTTCTTATTCGAACTGATAGCATTATCTTGCAGGTCTACTATGAAAGTGAAGAGCTTTCTCATTCGAGCTGATAGCGTGGTCTTGGCAATAGGGCACAAACCTATTATGACGGTGAAGATCTTCCTTGTTCGGACTGATAGTGTGGTATTGTAGACCTACTATGTCGGTGAAGAACTTTCTCATTTGAACCGATAGCGTGGTCTTGCAGACTTATTATGCGGTGAAGAGCTTTCTCGTTTGAACTGATAGCACGGTCTTATAGATCTAATATGCAAGTGAAGAGTTTTATCATTCGAACCGATAGTGTGGTCTTAGCAATAGGGCGCAGACCTACTATACCGGTGAAGAGAATTCTCGTTCAAATCGACAGCGCGATCTTACTCGAATTTGATGGTTGGTGCAGATAGTAAGGGGCGGGCCCTAGTGGTGTCATATACCTACTATGTCGGTGAAGAGTTTTCTTGTTCGAATGGATAACGCAGTCATGTAAACCTACTATGTCGGTGAAGAACTTTCTCTTTCAAATCGATAGTGCGGTCTTGGCAACTGGGTATATACATACTATGCGGGTGAAGAGCTTTCTTTTTCCAACCGATAACGCGGTCTTACATGAATTTGACGATAAATAATATTATTGCGTGCGCGGTCATGACGATAAATAAATATTAGTGTGTGCGCGGTCAAAATAACAACGATCGTTTGACGTCAAATAATATTGATGCGGACAAAGTCAAAACAATAGCGACCGCGCGACGGTAAATAAATATCAATGTGTGTGTGGTCGAAATAGTGACGATCACACGACGACAAATAAATATTAATGTGTAGCGATGATCGCGCGCCGGGATATAACATTGATGTGTGTGTGTTGTTGAAACAATGATGATTGCGTGACAGTAAATAAGTATTAATGCGCACTCGATCGAAATAACGACGATCGCGCGATGACACAGATATTAATGCACACACTGTCAAAATAATGACGATCACACGTCGACAAATAATATTATTGCGTGCACAATTAAAATAACGACGATCACGCGACAATAAATAAATATTAATGCCCATATGGTCAAAATAACGATGATCGCACGACGGTAAATAATATTGATGCACGTGCGATCAAAATAACGGGGATCACGAGGCGGTAAATAATATTGATGTGCACGATCCAATAATAGCGGTCATACATTGATGGACAATAATGATGTGCACAGTCAAAATAACAACGCTCGCACATCGATAAATAATTTTACATTGTGCGGTAAGACCGAAGGTGGATCTCGTGAAGGAACCCGCACCCGTGATGATTGTCTGATGGAAATAAGCAGCGGAGCTTGCAATGATGACTTACGAAGATGATGGTATCAAGCACATCATTACATTGTTTGGATTTAGGGTAAAATTGTTGAGTCAAGGATGCATCACCGATATTGAACCTAGAACTATATAAGTCCCACAATCGTGTAATCATGAGGCTTACGGCGGAGACCTTCGACGGTAAAGATTCCCAATCTGTGGAATGTCTGGTCGACTTAGGGTAGAATACTTGTACAAGTCGCCATTAGCGTTATCCACTTCAAGATAATTTATAAACAACATGATGTATGTTAAATTACGGCTACGCTGCCATCCATATGAGGCGACTAACCCAAAATCTATTCTAAGTTTGAAAAGTGATTAAGACACCTAGTCTGATGTATTTATCGCACTTGTGAAAAGATATTATGTGTGAATGTATGTGGCGGGTCGACTGGCCCTGCTGGTGGCACACTCTGGAGGGTTAGGACAACGACTCAAGGATTGTGTCACAGTACAACAACAACGTGCACCCTAGCCTAATTTGTTATTTGTGTAGGTGTTAGCCACCTAGAGTTCGATCTGAGCCATGCCTTAGTTCTTTTGTTTGTTCCACTAGTATGGGTGAAAAATGAGTAAGGGTTCGGACAACCGTACGTAAGGTATATGGATGATTGTGCTTAAATACCCTAGAAGTGTCCAGGACGTGCCACTACAACCATTTGGCCATGACGGTGGTGTCTGGCGGCTTAGCTACCCCACGAATAAGTGTCATAGTCACTGGTTTGTACTTGATATCGAACGAGTGCTTGCGTCTCGAACCGGTGTGTTGTTAAGTCTATGTCGACATAGAAATCAAGTGGACTTGTGATGATGTTGTGGAATATTTTGGTTGATCATTTAATTATTACCAGTGTGGTCTCTTTATTTGATAACATTTCTTTACTTTACTAGCTTATCATCGTTGGGTGCGTGATTGTGGATACCCTCTAAGTTAGAAACAATAGGTTTTATACATTGCTTAGTATATTTGCTCATATATGAGCTTGTTAGTCGTAATTATTTTATTACCATGCATATACTCGATCACTATAATTGTATATTATACTGCCTGTCACTTCCTGCAACATGGTATTTCCCTCCCTTGAGCATTATGACGTGTAGGGATGGGAAGAACTACTCAATTTGTATAGTTGACACTTTCAGTGGAACTATTTTTAGGCGGAGACTCCGTTTATGGCGACGCATCCAAAACTGTGGATGTTTCCAGAGCTACGATGTGGACTCGACATGGGCTCTATGTGGACTTGACCTGGACTTGATGTGGATTTGACGTGGATATAGAAAACATGATGATGATCATTGCTACCCTTAGCTACATCATTAGTCATATAGTTAGCTCATTAGATTCATATATTTACAGTATCATTTATATCAGCTTTCCTCTGGCTTGGCATGTTACTTGTGAGCCCTTGAATTTTCGAGAGACCGTTGTACTTTGACTATGGGGTCATCCAGTCGTTGTTGTGACAATTTCTATCTTGTCTTTATTTACTCGTATATTTATGTGGTCTACTACATGACAACTCATATTTCGCTGGTACTTCTTCCGCTACTGCCTATAACGCACCCTGGTTGGGATGTGATGGTTGTTCGCTTAGCACAATCTTCCGTTCATAGCTTTAGATGAGAATGATGGAGAGGGTTGAGACGTTCATATCTGTACTCTTCCGTTATTCCCTTCTTGCTGTGGATTGGTGACGGTGTGCGATAAGATCACTTGGTCATGCGTAATTTCAGAAGGGGGTCTTATAATATCTTTGATTGAATTCGTCCAAAACGGTGTAGAAGGAGTTGAAGCGCCCCTGGTGACACAGGCACGTGCCTTGGTCATGTTCCTTTGGTAAAACTTCAAGGTTGATCTTCTACATTCCATGATTACTTGCTTCTTCTGACACATCCAAATTCTAGATTCTTCATCCTAAAAACAAAAGAACAAGTGAATAGCACATGAAATAATATATGGAATGATGTTAAATGATAGCCAAAAGCATTATAAATGATGCTAAAGATAATTCTAGTTATGCTATCATATTCAAGAGTCTTTATCAGGTATGGATATATAAATATTGTTATGATAAATAAGCATATTGTTTGGTGGTAAGTTAAGTCACTCTGCCAAAGAATGCACATTGACAGAGAGCTTGGAGACTTGATTCTTTCATGTTGGGTTACAAGTGTCTAGACTAGTGATGGTGACTTAGCCTAGAATCATGTTTCTTAGGTGTTATTGTAAAGGTATATTCGGACGAATATCAGGCTCGGGGGCTTTGCGCGTGGGAACCCTAGGAATTGTTCTATATATTCCTAGCTGAGGGCAACGGAGAGAGGGTTCCACTTTGACCCTCCTCCGGATGTTTCGAGCGCTTCTACAGTTATAACCAATGCGTTGGTTCTTTATGATGTCTGCAGACGATAATGAGATTAGTTTAAGACTCATGTTGCACAATAATGCATAGGTTTGTAGTATGTCATTGCCGTAGAAGTGGTGTCGAACGTTCCATTGTCATCGTCTGGTCACATGTGAGGTTTGTAGTGTTAGTTTTTTTACAAAAAATTGATTAGTACTATGTCAACATAAGGTGTTGCTTATTTACATATTATACCATGTTTAATGCAGTATGAAAATGATTGTGTGCATGACAACATAGTTTAGAAGACAACAATTATATAGTTTTGCTCTTTACTTATTGCATTCTATTCCATCCTCATATTTGTTCATATTGTTTTTTTACTTGTTATTATTCTGATGTTTTTTGCATGCTGAGAGTCCTTCATATCCTTTCTTAAGCATATATATGAATATGCCTCTGGAAGGTAGGCGCGACACTATGGCTTTATGGTCTAACTCGTTCGTTGTGACACACCTATAGTGAACACTAAGCTAGAGATAGTTGGAGGACCGGTTACAACTGGTGTAGTTAAGTACAATTTTTTAGTATTTTGACTGTTGGGTACTCTTTGTATATTGTTTACTATTTTTGTTTATTGTCTTTTAGATATTGCATGACTTTCAGAGATAATGGCTCCTATGTATTCATATGTTTACTTCCTTTGTAATTATCAATCAGATAACATAAATGCAATCTCATTTACTAGTCCGATCGCAAGTTGCGCTATAAGTGTTCCAAGCATAAGATGTCCCGATTTGATTCAATTGAATATTGATCGGGCGTCATACACAGGGCATGGGGTCCCAATCACAAGTTTCAAGGAGCGCAACCCAACCTACGAGGGGCGTGCACACACACCTAATGTTAGCACCCGCACCCCGGAGAACATTGCCCCGTGCTCACATCAGGGCACGCTAGGGATACCCGTCTAGCTACCACGACACTTCGCTCGACTCTCCTCACCGTCGACACTGGCTAGATGTCGCACAACCACATGTCATATTTAATAAAAGGTTTATTTTTATTGCTTAGGTAAAAAAAAGGTACACGACACATGAAAGAATCACCTGCCAGTCTACCCATTAGAAAAGCCACCCAAATTACATATCTCTAACTTTAAACAAATTTAAACACATGCTCAAAGAAAATTATGAGCATATAAAAAAGGCCCAAACAATGCATTTGCGTGTCAAGCGTCACGACGAAATCACCATCCCACCAACAGAACATTTCGAGCGAGGCCCCCGAAAGTAGTCGACCCATATAAACAACAACGGTCATGATCCTAACAAGAGCATGTAGAAACATAACTGCGAGTAGACAAAACAAAACAACTAAATAAATAAATACACCACCCAATTGAGCATTGGTTGTTAACAAAAAAACTAAGGATGAAAAGCTCCTCTGGAGAAGGAATCAACATCAAATATTGACCAAGAGAGGCACCAATATTGTAAAACCAATACATAATAAGTGAAAAGGCAAGCATTGTTCTACTGAAATTCAGCATGCAAAGCGAAAACTACATTCAAAGGGAAGGAGGGGGAGGCAAATACCAACTCACCGCCGAGGCTACGAATGACGAAAGCCCCGGAGGTAGAGTAACGGATTCTAAGAGGCATCAGAGTGCATGAAGGGATACCCAGAAAGGTTGAGCTAGCCGCCGATGAATTACCCGCTGGCGGGGGCAGACCCTAAAGCCTAGATGCGCATGAGCGAAAGCCCAATTAATCCTTGTTGTCGATGCATTCTAGTCTTTTATTGTCTTTTTTGATTGCTATATTTATTTCATTTAGACCACATCTAGGACCAAGAAGGGGGCAAACAATGAGTGGGGTTATAGTGTTATGGAGGGTTTCCATAACACGACATCCACTGCAACATTGTTTTTGACAACGTACAATTTGTCGTTTAGGCAACGTTTTTCAAGTGTTGCTAAATGACAAAAATATTATAGTGAGCACCCACAAAAAAGTGTTAGATAAGAACTTATCAAGATATTTAAGATTGCATTTCCATGGACCTTGGACGAGGAACAATGAGGATTCGGTTAGGCACAAGAGCGAGATATTTGAATTTAATATAGCTAGAAATTAAAGAGAGAATTGATGTAACACACTTGCCAAATTTCCTCAAGTCTAAAACATTGTGGGTGAATTTAATGTTTAGAGGTACTCTCAAGATTGTTCCTTAGAAATTTGGATGTGTATTTATCAAGGATGTCAATGAGAGAAGGTGAGATATTAGAGCATGCAATGAGGTGGATACAACAGGGTGGGATAGTTGATTTAATGCATGTTTGAGAGGGTTTCTTTTAGCTCCTTTTCGTTTTCTGGAAAACGCTACCGCACCTAAGAAATCGTTTGAATTGTCTATCATTGGGAAAAGCTACTTCCGAAAACCCCATTTTCTCCTCTTTTTGAAAAGTCATTTGTCTCCTACATTTAGACTTTTTCGAAGAGCACTTTCTCATCCCAACACACTGTGGCGCGCAATTTTTTTGCCCGGACGTGAGTTTTTCCACACGAGCGCGTATTTTTCGCCCCGGCGCGTATTTTCTGCCCAAACGCGCATTTTTTGCCCGGGAGCGCATTTTCCTCCAGGGCGCGCAATTTTCCTCATAAGGAGCGCATTTTTCGCTCGGGCGAGCATTTTCCGCCCGTGCGAGCATTTTCCGTCAGGACGCGCATTTTCTGCCGGGGAGCGCATTTTTTTCGCCCGGGCGCACATTTTTTGATCGGGCGTGCATTTTTTCGCCCGGACGCCCATTTTTTGCCCGGGCGCGCATTTTCAGCTCGAACACGCATTTTCCTCCCGGGCGCACATTTTCACTCGGGCGCGCACTTTTCGGCCTGAGCACGCATTTCTGGCGCCCGAGTGCGCATTTCGCGCTCGTGCATT
The DNA here is from genome assembly GCA_039513925.1 of Platanthera zijinensis. Classification (NCBI taxonomy): domain Eukaryota; kingdom Viridiplantae; phylum Streptophyta; class Magnoliopsida; order Asparagales; family Orchidaceae; genus Platanthera; species Platanthera zijinensis. The sequence goes on along the minus strand of CM077079.1, from coordinate 268,622,549 downwards.
TTTCGCTCGGGCGCATATTTTCTGCTCAGGCATGCATTTTCCGTCCGGGCGCTCATTTTTTGTCCGGATGCACATTTTCCGCCCGGGCGCGCATTTTTCGAACGGACACGAGTTTTTCTCCCGTGCACGAGTTATCCTCACTGTCGCGATTTTTCTTCTCAAGCGCACATTTCCCCCGGGCTCGCTTTTTCAGTCGGACGAACATTTTCCTCCTGGATTTGCATTTTCCATCCGGGCGCACATTTTAAATAAAAAACGACACCGCAACTAAGATTTATGAAACTGTTTATAAATGCTTCTACTATCTAAAAATCTCTACAAAAGGAGTTTACCCAAATAGATCACCTTTTTCAATATATATTTTCCAAAAGCTCATTCCTTCCTTTTTGTCACCACTCTTTTTCCTTTCTGAAAAGCTCTCTCAAACAGGGCCTTAGCTTACCACCCATATTTAAGATTATGTCATAATTGCAAATGATTCATGAGGTAGTTCGGTCTTCCTTGATCAGGGAAGCAGGGGGTGTGCTGTACTGCACCGTGCAGTGCAACACATCCAACCATTGCGAGTGCATCCATCTTGTGCACGCATTTCGGCGTGAGTGTTGATGCATTGACAGCCTTTAGATGCCGCAATGCACGGTACAGTACACCGCCCCCTCTATTCCTTGATTGGGCCCACCGGCGAGCCATTTCCTAATACTCAGGGGACGTTCACGTCAACGTCAAGGGAGTGGTCATGGTCATAAGCCTTGGGAATGTTGAGAATTTTTTAGGCTTTCCCCGATGGCAATCCGGGAAATGAGGGGCCAATTTTGGACTATAAATAGACTCTTAATCGAAGCAACCATATATAAAAAAAATGGCCAAGTCTTTGCTTGTTAGCTTTCTTCTCTTGCTCCAAAATCCTCCTAATTGCAGGTAGGAATTTTATAATGTTACCTCAAATAATTCCTTCTTCCTATTTCTCCTTTTTTTAATATAAATTTCACTATCTTTTCATAAACATATTTCCTTTGAAAAGAGTAAAAATTATTTTAGTTCATGAGATTACAAATTAATGTCAATTTGATCTCAAATTTTGTAAGTTGTGTCATTTTCATCATTTTGATTAATATTCGGCTTCATTTTGAGTGCAATTTAAGAGCTAAAAAAGATCTCTAGATGGAAATTTAAGAACTATTTTGACACAACTAAAATTTTAATGTTATTTTTACCCATTTTGAAAAACACATTTTTAAGGTAGAAATTTACTTTTTTTTAATGTCAATTTGATCCCAAATTTTGGAAGTTGTCATTTTCATCATTTTGACTGATATTCGACTTCATTTTGAGTGCAATTTAAGGGATAAAAAGATCCCAAGATGAAAAGTTTAAGGACTATTTTAACACAATTAAAATTTTGATGTTATTTTTACCCATTTAAAAAAAACATTTTTAATGTAGACATTTATTTTTTTAATGTCAATTTGATCCCAAATTTTGTAAGTTGTGTTATTTTCATCATTTTGACTAACATTCGGCTTCATTTTGAATGCAATTTATGAGCTAAAAAAGATCTCCACATGAGAAGTTTAAGAACTATTTTGACACGCTGCTATTTTTGACGCATCCTCTTCTATGTGCGATTTTGACATCTAAATACATTGACTAATTTTTATAGGCTATAGGGTCTACCCTGAGCTGATACCATACTAGAACTCAATACATTTGTCCTAAAAATTAATTAGTTGCACGTGAGAAGGGTAATGGAGCCCTAGTTATTTTTTCTTCTTTTTCTCATTTTTTTATTTGGACATCATCATGTAAATTAATGTTGTTGTTTTTTTTAAAAAAAAAATAGTATTTTTATTCTATAACAAATAAATATTCTGTGTAAATGTTACATGATATTTTTGAATTAATTAGAGGAGGGCCACAATGTCCTTTAAAAAGCAAGTGGGGAGCCTACCAATTAGTTATACTAAACATAGTAAAGACCCAACACATGACTTCATAAATGTTTTGACATGAGTTTCTATATTCTCGTCATGCTTAAAAAGAGAGCTAGGTGCTCAAAGTATTCCCGCGCAGTGAGGGTCTGGGAAAGAAACAATGTATAAGTGTGCTACTTGTTGGGTTTCTCTGTGAGGATGACACAACGCTTGTGCACGCAAAGGAAGGAATAAAACATCAAGAACAACCCAAAAGAGATGTGATCGGGCCATGAAAGTTGAATCAAAAAGTTAACAAATAACTAGGCAAAAATTACCTTAGCGGCGTTGAGTCACAACTCAACGGAGATGCTCCAAGCTTCGAGTTCTTGTCGGTGGCGAGTTCTACGTGGAATAACGTCCACGTCTCTGCAGAAATCCACATGAGCGGGAGAATACCGATTTCTCGTCGCACGAAAGATCGGGAAGAATGTCGATCGCACCTTGCGCTTCCACGGACTGCTAGGTCCGCGCCAGGAAAAGCAAGACTGGCGACGGTCGCCGGAGAGGAGGTCGGCGGAGCGAACGGGGCGGCGGAACGTTTCCGTCCGGCGGGGTTCGGGAATCGGCAGAGCGAGCGGCGGAACGATTCCGTCGGGTTCGATTCGGCTACAGGAAAAATCCTGATCTATATCTTTTTCCCAAAACCCTAAGTCCCCTATTTATACCAAAGGCATAAACAGTACAAAGGAATCGCTAACCGCAGACCACACAGGATAGAGCTTCTGGACCGTTTGGCGAGAATCACCTCCAGGTTCGGCGAGAATCAGTCGGCGAGAATCAGTCAGCGAGAATCAGTCGGCGAGAATCGGCGAGAATCGAACAGTTCGACTCTCGACGATTATGCCTTAGTCGGCGAGTCATACTCGACGACTCGATTTTGCCTTAGTCGCCGAGTCATACTCGACGACTCTCGTCGACTCTCGTCGAATTGGCCTTAACCGGTGAGTCATACTCGACGACTCTCGTCGAACCATTCTCGACGTGTCATTCTCGACGAATCTCCTTGGCAACATTTGCCTGACCCCATTCTGTATGGTGATTGGTAACCTTTACCAACACAGTCAATCTTCCAATTTCTCCACATGCTCTTATGTGCGACCCTGCAGGCTCATCGTTGGCAGTGAGATTACATGTTTGACCACTTCTAGATCACCATGGTAACTCCAACAGTCTCCCACTTGATCTTGAAAGTATCAAACCAAAAACCTCACAAACAATGAGCGGCATCTAGCAATGCATCATTGCTCCCCAAGCAATAAGAGTTCATAACTCATAAGCCTTTATGAACAATGTCCCAGCGTTTTCTTTGTCCCTTTGTCCCTTACATCCGGAAAGAACTAGAGGCATGGACCGTATCACCCTCATAATAGCTCAATCCAAATTTCCTTATCTAGAACGGACTTCCATAGAATGGTAAGTCCAATATCACATATTGACTCAACCAAACATTACCATGCATTTCTCAGTCCAGTTCCATCAAGGGGCTCATGGATGCAACTCCTGTCATATAGGAGGACAAATCTCATATCTGCTCACACACAAACACCCAAATGATTCGTAACGTACCCAATAACCACCCTTATCATCAACCTTTCTCAAGGAAGACTTTAGATGACATCAAAACACGCTCTTCCTCACTTGATGAATGTTATGACTTCAGGTCAAAGGACCACAACACCATTGTCAATTGAGACCTACTCGTGACACGTTTAGATAACAATCCACAGAGTAGTCTCAGGTTGGGTCTGTCCAGTACAACTTGTTCATTAACAAGTACCCACGTGATGACTTGATATCACAATATCATGACCTGTGAGAACTGGTCATCAGTCAACACACGTGCTAGTCTTAATGTATCATCATCACCCTTAGTTTCTATGATGATACAACGACCAGGGACCTTTTAAGAATGAAGCTTCAAATAAATCATAGGCTCTCACATTCAAGTCTCGTACTTGATGTCATATGGAAGAAAACATTCTAAGGGTATTTATTATGTTAATATTTAACTATCGCATAGAGAAACCATAATAAAAAGACTTGTCATTAATTGTAAAAGAAAAACATTGGTACACAATTCATTATATGAATAAACAATAAACAACTAACAGAATATATGTTTATATGCAACCCACAAGACTCTCACTAGAGTTGATCATTTAGGTATCGTATACCCATTGATCTAGTATGACCATCATGCTTTCTCTGCACGAGAGGCTTTGTCAGTGGATCCGCAATATTCTCCTCAGTCGGCACTCTGCAAATGTTCACATCTCCTCGTTCGACAATCTCACGAATAAGATGGAACTGCCGAAGTATGTGCTTGGAGCGCTGATGAGATCTAGGTTCCTTAGATTGTGCAATTGCACCATTGTTATCACAGTAGAGAACTACGGGACAACAATGCTAGGAACTACATCAAGCTCGCCGATGAATTTCCTAATCCATACAGCCTCCTTCGCTGCGTTAGCTGCAGCGATATACTCGGCCTCTGTTGTAGAATTAGCAACTTTCTCTTGCTTGGAACTCTTCCAGCTCACAGCTCCTCCATTGAGGCAAAATATAAACCCTGACTGAGACTTTGAGTCGTCCCTATCAGTTTGGAAGCTAGCATCCGTGTAACCATTTACAACGAGCTCTTCCTCTCCACCATACACCAAGAACACATCCTTTGTCCTTCTCAAGTACTTCAGGATATTCTTGACTGCAATTCAGTGACACTCACCGGGGTCTGACTGATACCTGCTAGTCATGCTCAAAGCAAAGGAGACATCGGGTCGAGTACATAACATTGCATACATGATTGATTCAATTGCCGAAGCATATGGAATCAACTTCATGTGGTCCTTATCTTCACAAGATTTTGGACACTGGTCCTTAGAGAGATTCACACCATGAGACATGGGTAAAAATCCTTTCTTGGACTCAAGCATGTTGAACCGCTTCAACACCTTCTAGATGTATGTACTCTGGGTCAAACCCAGCAACTTCTTCGATCTATCTCTATAGATCTTAATACCAAGTATATAAGTCGCTTCACCCAAGTCCTTCATAGAAAAGCAGTTCCTTAGGTTGTTCTTAACAATCTTCAGGGCAGGAATGTCATTCCCAATCAACAGTATGTCATCTACATACAATATCAGGAAGACAACAACGCTCCCACTGATTCGTTTGTAAACACAAGGCTCATCTTCATTCTTGATGAAACCAAACTCTTTGATTTTCTCATCAAAACGAAGATTCCAACTTCGAGAGGCCTGCTTCACCCCATAAATGGACCTATTCAGCTTGCATATTTTAGTGGCTTCATTTGGGGATACAAAACCCTCGGGTTGTGTCATGTACACTTCCTCAAGGAGGTTTCCATTAAGGAAAGCCGTTTTGACATCCATCTGCCAGATCTCGTAGTCATAATACGCAGCAATAGCAAGCAATATCCTTATGGACTTTACCATAGCGACAGGGGAAAAGGTATCATCATAGTCAATACTATGAATTTGCTTGAAACCCTTAGCCACCAGTCGCCCTTTGAATGTCTGTACATTCTCATCCATGTCGGTCTTCTTCTTGAAGACCCATTTGCACCCTATGGGTCGTACCCTTTCAGGTGGTTCCACCAAGTTCCAAACTTGGTTTGCATACATGGAGTCTATTTCGAATTTCATAGCCTCAAGCCATTTGTCGGAGTCCGGTCCATTCATAGCCTCTTGGTAGGTTGCTGGTTCATCATCATGATCCATAAGCAATATATTACCTATTTGAGACATGAGAATCCATATCTCTCAGGCTCAAATCTCGGTCTGCCAGATCTACATAGGACTTGTGTTTCTTGAGCAGGTTCTCTGGCTACAACATCTTGTAGTCCTATCTCAGAATTCAATTCCGGTTCATTCACTACTTGTGGTTCTTGAACTTCTCCAAGTTCTACCTTTTCAGTCTTTCTTGATAAGAATTCTCTTTCCAAGAAGACGTCAGTCCTTGTGACAAATACTTTGCCCTCGGATGGTAGGTAAAAGTAATACCCTTTCGTTTCCTTAGGGTATCCCACCAGATAACATTTATCCGATTAGGGTTCCAGCTTGTCAGGCATTTGACGTCGTATGTATGCCTCACAGCCCCAAATTTTAATGAACGACATACTAGGACGCTTCCCAATCCATATCTCATATGGTGTCTTCAAAACCGTTTTCGTTGGAGCGCGATTCAGTGTCATTGCAGCAGTCTCTAAAGCAAAACCCCAAAAGGAAACAGACAAGTCTGCATGACTCATCATCGAACGTACCATGTCTAATAGAGTACGATTTCTCCTCTCAGACACACCATTATGTTGTGGTATCCTAGGTGGAGTGAGCTGTGATACAATACCACACTCTTTCAGATGATCACGGAACTCATGACTCAGGTATTCGCCACCTCGATCAGATCGGAGTGCTTTAACCCTTTTACCCAACTAGTTTTCTACTTCATTCTTGAACTCTTTGAACTTTTCAAAGGTCTCGGATTAGCACTTCATAAGATACACATATCCGTATCTACTGAAATCATCAGTAAATGTAACGAAGTAGAAATACGTACCCACTTCTAGCCATGGAGCTCACGGGTCCGCATACATCACTATGTACAACACCCAAGAGATCCTCAACCCTCTCAGTATAACCAGTGAAAGGGGCTTTAGTCATCTTGCCTAACAAACAAGATTCGCATCGCTCAAATGATTTATAATCAAATGAGTCCAAAAGTCCATCTTTATGGAGCTTGGATATGCGCTTCTCGTTTATATGGCTCAAACGACAATGCAAGAGATATGTAGGGTTTGAGTCATTTGTTCTTAGTCTTTTGTTATTTTCTACATTATAGATCAGATGGTTCAAGTTCAAAACATAAAGACCATTAAACAATTGGGCTACAACATAACAAACATCATTCTTAAATATAGAACAACAGTTGTTCTTAATTATAAAAGAAAATCCAATCATGTCCAAGCATGAATTGGATATAATGTTTCTAGTTATATCCGGAACAAAATAACAATTATCTAGTTCTATTACAAGCCCATTGGGCAAAGAAAGACAGTAAACCCCTACGGCTACAGCAGCAACTCTTGCTCCATTGCCGACGCGTAGGTCCACCTCCCCTTTACTAAGCAATCTTCTCCTTTCCAGTTCCTACACATTTGTACAAATGTGTGAACCACATCCGATATCCAATACCCAAGATGAAGGATGTCACAACCCGCATTTTTCTCACTATTTATTAAATCAGAGTAAGAGAAAATCTACGCGCTGTGATGCCACGTCGAGCAGGGGATAACTGCCGACGTTCAGGCGACACTCCAAATCCTTTCAAATCATGACTTATTTGATTATAAAAAAAACTTGATTTATTTATTGGCCGTATCCCTCGGCTCAGTGGACCAGAGAGTCCACGGTTTCAAAACTGATTTTTACACGTAGCGGAAAATACTTCATTTATGTCAACATCCTAAATGAGCGCATAAGTGATCCCGAAGGACCCTTACGCTGAACCAAAACTCTAGTTTTAATTTATACATATATAGGAAAATTCATTTGTTATGCGTAATTAAGAAAGTACGCTGAGTGAGTTCTTTTTAGAAATCATGCTGATCATATTTTTATACATAATATAGTTTTACTTTTAGCTTTTAAAGTAACTAGCAACCTAGCATAAAACTTCCCAGAGCAAGTAACTAAGTCCCCAAAAACAGGGTAGCAGTAAGAATAAACATATCTAGTGCAAAGGTAAAAACTACCAGGGGCGTCACATACGACAATAACCCACTGGCAAGTACACATGTCTGTAAGAAAAACAGTAAAACTACCTCACAATGACTCAAGAGAGTCTCAACAGTCAACAGAAGGACCTCCAACAGCACCACAGCAACAGCCACCTACTGGCTACTGCCCAGAACCTGAGGCGTTCAGAAGAAAAAAAGAACACCTCAGAGCAAGGAAAGCAAGTGCTAAAAAGGAGTAAGGTAAAAGCAGGTAAAGTAAGGTAAAGAGAGTACAACTAGAGTAAAAACAACAATGCCCAAGGAAGGGCGAAAAGCAAACCTGCACCAAGTGCGGGTAAACAGCAACTACTCTGCCTAAAAACCTGCAGAGTCAACATGGCCATGATGCCAAAAAAAATGCTGCAACACCTACGGAAGAAACGCCTAACATCCTAAACTGTGAGAGGCGGCAGTAGCAAAAACAAGAAACTTGGAATCAGGTTGAAAGCGTTCCAAATCGCCCAACCACTAATTCCGAGTCAACAAATTGCTCAAGGGTTGACACGTGAAGGCACAAAAGACCCATCACTCACTTGCCCAGAAAACTACTCGGGTCAAGGTAAAGAGTGTGGTCAAGGCTACATCACGCCACACAACCCCTAAAAGAGCCATCCACCACCACTACTGACCACAACCCACGATTCGGCCTTCGAAAAGTAACAGCCGACAAGGGACTCTCGATACACGAGCAAAACACTCGGGGAGAAATCAACGCTAAGGGATTAGTCGTTGCGATTACGCAACGCCGCTGCGAGTGAGTACACTCACTCGATCCTAAGCCTAGCGTACGAGCACCGACATTGGGTCGCACGATTACTAGACGCACGTCCATAGACTGTGCGTGCACAATTCACACCTAAACGCCTCAAATAAGGCAAATAGGAAAATCCCAACACCCTAAACATACACCTAGACCTAAACATAAACCCAACTCTAGGCTAACCCACACCTACGCTAAACATCTACCGCGACGCCGTCCTGGAACGGGAATCTACTAGCGGGAGGGTAAAAGCCTAAATTTTTAACGCGGTTTCCAATGGGGATAAGGGTTAGGAACGTTCAAATTCGTGGCGTAAAAGCATGAAATTAGAGTAATTAGCAAGAAAATTGAGAGACAAAAAGGCCAAACGGCGAAAAGGGGAAAAACACTTGCCTCGCTAAATCACCAAAAATTTCGCCAGCACAACGGCGCTATGGCGGACGCCCAAAAACTCCGAAAGTTCCCAAAATTCACCAAAACCACCAAGGCAACCTAAGATAGCAACTAATCATGAAAGGAGAACAAGAATATCCAAAAAAAATCAAAAAAACCAAATGGAGATTCAACGAAATCATGGAGGAAAGGGCAAATAGGTTACCTCGGCTCGAAGCTCTCGGCGAGGGGAACGCGGATCCGGGCTCGGATCGGAAAGGGGAGGTCGGGGTTGCCGGCGGCGGGCGGCGGAAGGGGGGTCGGCTAGGGTGATCGCCGCTCGGCTCGGGGTGCGCACGGGAGGAAGAAGCTGCGGCTTTATTTTTTTTTTGTAATAAGGGGGGGGGGGGGCGGCTGCTTAGGTTTAAAGGGAGGGGAGTTTAGGTTAACAACTAACTTAATAAAATTTAATACCTAATTAATTAAATAAAATCATATCCTAAATAACTATAAAACTAAACTACTAATTTAACTCTAACTCAAATCTCACATTATAACCCAATTATAACCTATATAACTTAATCAAATACAAATTACTAACATTCCTATAAAAACCAAAACACGCACAAATACGCACGAAATCGCACCCCTCCGCGCACACGTTTTCATCCACGCATGCAAGCACAAGCGCGCACGCACACGCACGCACAAAACATATCGGCACGCATAAAACACACCGGCACGCATAAAACACGCGCCGCGCGACACATGCGTAAATAACTACATACGTTCACAAAAAAAATGACAACTCGCTAACTGGCGACCGCCAAAACGACGCGAAAACGCGACGTCCTCGGATTTCGACCAAAAACGCACCGTAGCTAAAAACCCGGGCTACGAGAACAACGGCGAAGTCAAAAACGACTTCCGACGAACAAAACTCGAGCTAACCTCGCCCGAAGCCCAACACGAGAATTCCCTGAAAGGCTCAACCGGGTCTCCAAAACAGACACCGGCTAGCTGGGGAAACCCGCAAACAGGCTAAACCTCTAAGAACACCTAACGAGGTATTCTAACAACAGCTCGAGACGGAAAACGTCAACGTAACGCCGAACAAGGATTTAAAATAAATCATCGAAAATTCGGGGGCGTTACAGTCACTCCCCCTAACAAAAAGTTTCGACCCGAAACTTTGCGAAAACTACTCCTACAACAGAAGGAAAGAAACAAACTACCAGAAAGGGAACGTACCCGAAAACTCAGGGGAACAAATGAGGGTGAGCCTCCCTCATAGCCGACTCTAGCTCCCAAGTCGCGCTCTCCAAATCCTGATTCTTCCAAAGAACCTTCACCATAGGAATAGACTTCGTCCGCAACACTCGAGCTTGAGCTTCCAAAATGCGGACCGGCACCTCGACATACGAGAGATTTGGCTCCAACTGGGGCACAGCGTCCAAGACTTGCCCACTGCTCCGCACGCACTTCCGCAACTGGCTCACATGAAAGACATTATGAACCCCCGGGAAGCTAGCTGGCAGATCCAGCCTATAAGCAGCCACACCAATACGCTCCAAAATCCTGAACGGGCCCACAAATCTCGGATCCAACTTCCGATTTCTGCCAAACCTCCTCACTCCTACCATCGGAGACACCTTCAAGAAGACCAAATCATCCACTGAAAACTCCAAATCGGACCTACGCCGATTGGCGTTCTTCTCATACCTCTCCTGAGCAACTCAAAGCTTCTCCCGAATGAGCTTCACGGAAACCTCCATCTCTTCGAGTGCATCAGGACCCAAAACAGGCCTCTCACCGGCCTCGGCCCAAAACAAAGGGGTTCTGCAGCGCCTCCCATACAACGCCTCGAAGGGAGCCATCTGTAGGCTCTCTTGGTAGCTGTTGTTGTAGGCAAATTCCATGAGTCGCAAACGCTCATCCCAAGCACCTCCATGATCAAGAATATAGCACCGGATCATATCCTCCACAATCTGATTCACACGCTCGGTCTGCCCGTTGGTCTGCGGATGGTAAGCTGTGGAATACCTCAAATCAGTGCCCAAACCCTCCTGCAAACTCCTCCAGAAACGAGATGTAAACCGAGAGTCTCGATCTGAAACGATGCTAACAGGAACACCGTGCAATCTGACGACCTCATCCAAATACAACTCAGCAATCTTCTTCATCGAGTAATCGATCTTATAAGGTACGAAGTGCGCACACTTCGTCAATCGGTCCACGATCACCCAAACAGAATCAAACCCCCTCGGAGATCTCGGTAAGCCTGTAATGAAATCCATCGAGATGCTTTCCCACTTCCAAGTCGGGATCTCCAAAGGTGCCAACTTGCCACCAGGCCTCCCATGGTCGGCCTTCACCCGCCTGCAAGTGTAACACTCCGAGACAAAACGAGCTATATCACCCTTCATCCCATACCACCAGGCGATCTGCTTCAGATCATGGTACATCTTCGTAGATCCCGGGTGGTAGGAGACACTGGATCCGTGAGCCTCTTTGCAAACCAATACTCTGATGTCTCCAACTGCGGGGATGCAAAACCTGCCGCGGTACTTCAAAGTACCCGCCTCGTCGATGGAGAAATCTGGCAACTCTCCCCTCTCAGCCCTGAGGTACAAGTGCAACAAATCCGGATCCTCTTTCTGATGCAATCTGGTGAGAGAAATCCATGACGGCTCTGCCACTACCAAACTGCTCTGCAACTCACAGCGTCCTGCGGTGATATCCATCAATAGAAACTCCTCCACTAAACGATCCGCGGTGAGATTGAAGACTTTCCCCGTCTTCCGGCTCAAGGCGTCGGCCACCACATTGGCCTTGCCCGGATGGTACTGAATCTCAACATCATAATCAGCAACATACTCAAGCCACCGCCGCTGACGCAGGTTCAGCTCCTTCTGAGTGAACACGTACTTCAGGCTCTTATGATCGGTAAAGATCCTGCACTGGGCCCCATAAAGTAAGTGTCTCCACAGCTTCAAGGCAAAAATCACCGCTGCGAACTCGAGGTCGTGCGTAGGATAGTTCCGCTCATGAATCTTCAACTGACGAGACCCATAAGCGATCACCTTCCCCTCCTGCATCAACACGCCACCGAGTCCAACGTGCGAGGCATCCACATAAACGTCATAGTCCTGTCCCTCCGCCGGTAAGGTCAACACAGGGGCAGAACATAACCGGCTCTTCAGCTCCAGAAAGGCCTCCTCGCACTTATCACTCCAAACGAACGCCGCATGCTTCTGCGTCAGCTTTGTCAAGGGCGCTGCCAAGGTAGAAAAGCCCTCGACGAATCTCCTATAATAGCCGGCCAACCCCAAGAAGCTCCTGATCTCCTTGGGTGTGCTCGGCCTACTCCAATCCATCACTGCTGAGATCTTCTCCGGGTCCACTGAAATACCATCTTTGTTCACCACATGACCCAGGAAGGAAACCTGAGGCAACCAGAACTCGCACTTGCTCAGCTTGGCGTACAACTGATGATCCCTCAAGGCGGATAACACCAACCGCAAATGCTGATCATGCTCCGCCGCATTCCGAGAATAAATCAAAACGTCGTCAATGAACACGACGACAAACTTGTCCAGAAAGTCCTTGAACACCCGGTTCATCATGTCCATAAATGCTGAAGGCGCATTGGTCAGCCCAAAAGACATGACCAGGAACTCGAAATGACCATGCCTCGATCGGAAAGCCGTCCGTGGAACATCCGACTCTCGGATCCTAAGCTGATGGTAACCCGAACGGAGGTCTATCTTCGAAAATACTGAACTGCCACGCAACTGATCAAATAAATCGTCGATTCTGGGCAGTGGATACCTGTTCTTGATGGTGACTTTGTTCAACTCTCTATAGTCGATACAAAGGCGCATCGAACCATCCTTCTTCTTCACGAAGAGAACCGGAGCACCCCAGGGCGACGAGCTTTGCCTTATGAAGCCCTTCTCCAATAACTCATCAAGCTGAGTACGAAGCTCTTCCAGCTCTCGCGGGGCCATCCGATAGGGCGCCTTGGCAATCGGACGCGTACCAGGCTCCAAATCAATCACGAACTCCACATCCCTGTCTGGAGGAAGACCGGGAAGATCGCTAGGAAACACGTCAGGAAACTCTCGCGCAACCGGAATCTCATCCAAAAGCGGCACACTGCTAACAGTCCCCAACACTGAGACTAGACAAGCAAAACAACCAGCAGGAAAAACCCTCTGAGCACATACCGCAGAAATCGCCGGAGAGTCCCGACGCGAATCACCGAAAACACTCCCGGGCCGACCGCTGTCCTTTCTGAAATCCAAGCGCTTTCCCCTGCACTGAATCACTGCATCATATCGGGACAACCAGTCCATACCCAGGATGACATCGAAATCCTCTAAGTCCAACACTTTCAGATCAGCCTTGGCCAGATAATCCCCCAACAAAATAGGGCAGTCCAGAATGCCCTGATCTGATATCACGGATTCACCCGAGGGGAACTTGACGCTAAAGGCACCACCAACACGATCAACAACCCACTGGCACCGCTCGACAAAGGCTCTAGCCACAAAAGAGTGGGTAGCACCTGAGTCAAATAGAACGCGGGCCCAGCGGTTCCTTACCTTAAATTTCCCTATACACAAACAAAACCATAAACGCACAAGCAACAAACAAAACAATAGCAACACTAAAACTGCTACAAAAGAGAAAGCCAAACGAGGGGGGGTTTACCTGAAATGACCTGCGTCGAAGTCTCAGCCTCCGCTGAAGATACCACATTCAGCTTCCCTTTACCCTTGTCCACCGGCTGAGGCGGAAGTAAAGCCTGAAGCGGAACGGCATGCAGAGCGGACTGAACCTGAGGGCACCTCGACTTAATATGGCCCTTCTGGCCACACTGGTAGCAAACACGATCCTTGGACCAACACTGAGCAGCCTCGTGACCGGGTCGCTTGCAGACAGGACAAGGAACATCCCTCCTCGGAGCACTCTGGATAGCATGCACATGCTCCTTCTTCTGGACCCTTGCCCTCTTGAAGCACCTCTCAGCTGGGTGGCCCGGATGGCCACAGAAACTGCACACTACCTTGCTCTTCTTCTCAGAAGCAGCACCAAGAACCTGGGGACCCTTTTCCTCAACTGACCTCCTCTTCTCGTTTCTCGCCTGCTGTCCACGCTGCTTCGCGTTCTCGATAGCCTCAACCTTCAAAGCGGCCTCAACTGCCCCTGCAAAAGTCACCGCTCCGTGGGCGACCACTAGCTGCTGAACGTCGCTCCTGAGGCCACCAAGAAACCGCTTCACCCTGTCCTCCTCGGAGCTCACCAAGCTAGGACCAAAGCGACTGAGTTTGCTAAACTCAATCTCGTAATCGCTGACGGAGAGCTGCCTCTGCTTCAGATGAATAAAGTCATTCATCAGCCTGTCTCGCTCTACTGACGGTAGAAACTTCCTCATCAGGATCTCTTTGAAGGATGCCCAAGTACATCCTCCCACCATGCCTTCCTTCTCTCGCATCCACCAGCTCTTCGCTAGCCCCTTCAGCTGATAGGCGGCTAACATCACCTTCTGGTCCTCAGCCACCCCAGAGTAATGGAACATCTCCTCCATGGTGATCATCCAGTCATCCAGTACCATAAAGTCCGCCTTACCATCGTAGGTAGGAGGTCGCAGCCGCTGAAACTGGGAGATGAAAGCCATCCCGGGGGGCACCACCACTGGAGGCACGAGAGGAGCAGGAGGGGCAGGAGGGGCTAGGACAGCTGTACCCACGGCGGGGTCCTGAACTCCCGGAGTCTGACCCGCCGCTCCGGATAAAAAGGACTGCATCTGGGCCTGCAACTCCACCACCTGCCTTGATAAGGCCTCGTTACTCTGCCTCAGGCTTTCCACCAACGCATCACTTTGAGCACCGGAGGACTCACCCTCATACTGGGGAGTCGACCTCGTCACTCTACGCTTCGGCGGCATCCTAAAAGAAACAAACATCACAATTATTAGAACGCACTATAACTACTAGAACGAACAACAGACACGTACAGACAATATGTACATAAATATGCTCTTCTACTGCTATATTTGCTCTGGAAATTTATTTCATTTATTAATAAAGGAAATGATATGCTTAGCCTAAGATGGTTCACCACCATCACTGACTCTTGTGCCTAGATCGGGAATGCATGAATTTTATATTCTTTTTGACTCAAAAAAAATTATGTGTGTACACATGTCATCCTGCACGTCTTTAGCTTGGCGCGTTGTGCTTATGCGATGTTATGCTATGCATGATTATGCTATGCATTCTAAAAAGGCCCTAGTGCATGCCATGGCGGAGTACACATGAAAATGTTATGCATCCCATAATACATAACATTCTCATGCAACTAAAAAAGAAAACGTGCTAGTCGCATCCATGCGGTGAGGTTATGCACCCCATAATACATAACCCTCGCATGTTGCCCCTATGGTGGATCCATATACAACCACATATTATGTATCGTAAAATACATAATATGCCCCGTATACTTCATGTTATGCTTATGCGTGTAGTGCAGTGTTCGTGCTTCAGCCAAAACGTGCCGATGACATGTCGGTGTGTGTATGATATGACTCTAAACATCTAACACAAACAAAGGAAGGTTGCCCGACCAATTTGTCAAGCAACCTCCCTCTGATACCAACTGTCACAACCCGCATTTTTCTCACTATTTATTAAATCAGAGTAAGAGAAAATCTACGCGCTGTGATGCCACGTCGAGCAGGGGATAACTGCCGACGTTCAGGCGACACTCCAAATCCTTTCAAATCATGACTTATTTGATTATAAAAAAAACTTGATTTATTTATTGGCCGTATCCCTCGGCTCAGTGGACCAGAGAGTCCACGGTTTCAAAACTGATTTTTACACGTAGCGGAAAATACTTCATTTATGTCAACATCCTAAATGAGCGCATAAGTGATCCCGAAGGACCCTTACGCTGAACCAAAACTCTAGTTTTAATTTATACATATATAGGAAAATTCATTTGTTATGCGTAATTAAGAAAGTACGCTGAGTGAGTTCTTTTTAGAAATCATGCTGATCATATTTTTATACATAATATAGTTTTACTTTTAGCTTTTAAAGTAACTAGCAACCTAGCATAAAACTTCCCAGAGCAAGTAACTAAGTCCCCAAAAACAGGGTAGCAGTAAGAATAAACATATCTAGTGCAAAGGTAAAAACTACCAGGGGCGTCACATACGACAATAACCCACTGGCAAGTACACATGTCTGTAAGAAAAACAGTAAAACTACCTCACAATGACTCAAGAGAGTCTCAACAGTCAACAGAAGGACCTCCAACAGCACCACAGCAACAGCCACCTACTGGCTACTGCCCAGAACCTGAGGCGTTCAGAAGAAAAAAAGAACACCTCAGAGCAAGGAAAGCAAGTGCTAAAAAGGAGTAAGGTAAAAGCAGGTAAAGTAAGGTAAAGAGAGTACAACTAGAGTAAAAACAACAATGCCCAAGGAAGGGCGAAAAGCAAACCTGCACCAAGTGCGGGTAAACAGCAACTACTCTGCCTAAAAACCTGCAGAGTCAACATGGCCATGATGCCAAAAAAAATGCTGCAACACCTACGGAAGAAACGCCTAACATCCTAAACTGTGAGAGGCGGCAGTAGCAAAAACAAGAAACTTGGAATCAGGTTGAAAGCGTTCCAAATCGCCCAACCACTAATTCCGAGTCAACAAATTGCTCAAGGGTTGACACGTGAAGGCACAAAAGACCCATCACTCACTTGCCCAGAAAACTACTCGGGTCAAGGTAAAGAGTGTGGTCAAGGCTACATCACGCCACACAACCCCTAAAAGAGCCATCCACCACCACTACTGACCACAACCCACGATTCGGCCTTCGAAAAGTAACAGCCGACAAGGGACTCTCGATACACGAGCAAAACACTCGGGGAGAAATCAACGCTAAGGGATTAGTCGTTGCGATTACGCAACGCCGCTGCGAGTGAGTACACTCACTCGATCCTAAGCCTAGCGTACGAGCACCGACATTGGGTCGCACGATTACTAGACGCACGTCCATAGACCGTGCGTGCACAATTCACACCTAAACGCCTCAAATAAGGCAAATAGGAAAATCCCAACACCCTAAACATACACCTAGACCTAAACATAAACCCAACTCTAGGCTAACCCACACCTACGCTAAACATCTACCGCGACGCCGTCCTGGAACGGGAATCTACTAGCGGGAGGGTAAAAGCCTAAATTTTTAACGCGGTTTCCAATGGGGATAAGGGTTAGGAACGTTCAAATTCGTGGCGTAAAAGCATGAAATTAGAGTAATTAGCAAGAAAATTGAGAGACAAAAAGGCCAAACGGCGAAAAGGGGAAAAACACTTGCCTCGCTAAATCACCAAAAATTTCGCCAGCACAACGGCGCTATGGCGGACGCCCAAAAACTCCGAAAGTTCCCAAAATTCACCAAAACCACCAAGGCAACCTAAGATAGCAACTAATCATGAAAGGAGAACAAGAATATCCAAAAAAAATCAAAAAAACCAAATGGAGATTCAACGAAATCATGGAGGAAAGGGCAAATAGGTTACCTCGGCTCGAAGCTCTCGGCGAGGGGAACGCGGATCCGGGCTCGGATCGGAAAGGGGAGGTCGGGGTTGCCGGCGGCGGGCGGCGGAAGGGGGGTCGGCTAGGGTGATCGCCGCTCGGCTCGGGGTGCGCACGGGAGGAAGAAGCTGCGGCTTTATTTTTTTTTGTAATAAGGGGGGGGGGCCGGCTGCTTAGGTTTAAAGGGAGGGGAGTTTAGGTTAACAACTAACTTAATAAAATTTAATACCTAATTAATTAAATAAAATCATATCCTAAATAACTATAAAACTAAACTACTAATTTAACTCTAACTCAAATCTCACATTATAACCCAATTATAACCTATATAACTTAATCAAATACAAATTACTAACATTCCTATAAAAACCAAAACACGCACAAATACGCACGAAATCGCACCCCTCCGCGCACACGTTTTCATCCACGCATGCAAGCACAAGCGCGCACGCACACGCACGCACAAAACATACCGGCACGCATAAAACACACCGGCACGCATAAAACACGCGCCGCGCGACACATGCGTAAATAACTACATACGTTCACAAAAAAAAATGACAACTCGCTAACTGGCGACCGCCAAAACGACGCGAAAACGCGACGTCCTCGGATTTCGACCAAAAACGCACCGTAGCTAAAAACCCGGGCTACGAGAACAACGGCGAAGTCAAAAACGACTTCCGACGAACAAAACTCGAGCTAACCTCGCCCGAAGCCCAACACGAGAATTCCCTGAAAGGCTCAACCGGGTCTCCAAAACAGACACCGGCTAGCTGGGGAAACCCGCAAACAGGCTAAACCTCTAAGAACACCTAACGAGGTATTCTAACAACGGCTCGAGACGGAAAACGTCAACGTAACGCCGAACAAGGATTTAAAATAAATCATCGAAAATTCGGGGGCGTTACAAAGGAGCAGAAAAGTTTATCTCTATAACGTAAATATTTGAAGCGGAAGTCATACCTCCCTTCATTTTCTGCAGACCCTCAATGTAAGAAGGACAGTTCCTCCTCCAATGACCAGCCTTGCCATAGTGGTGGCATTTCCCCTCCTTCACCGTGCTCTTCTTTTTCTTCAGTGCAGAAGACTTGGGCTCAAGATATGACTTAGGTCCCACCTTCGTCTTCTTAGAGCCCTTGGTCTTGCCCTTGCCCTTATGCACCATCAGTATGGGGCTGGCAGGCTTGGCCTTCTTCATATTGATCTCAGCAGTTCTCAACATGCATAGGAGCTCGGACAGTGTCTTGTCTATTTCATTCATGTTGTAGTTCAAGACAAACTGCTCATAACTGTCCGACAACGATTGCAGGATCAGATTTGTGGCCAACTTTTGACCCAGAGGAAAACCCAGCCTTTCAAGGTTCTCTATATACCCAATCATCTTGAGTACGTGAGTCCCTACTGAGTCTCGAACTTCCATCTTGCACTGAAACAACGCTTTTGTGACGTCAAACCTCTCTTGACGAGCTTGCCCTTGAAACATTTTCTTGAGATGCTCGTCAATCTCCTTGCACCCCATGTTCTCATGTTGCTTCTGAAGCTCAGATTTCATGGTGGCAAGCATAAGACATTCGACGTCCAAGGCGTCATCAGTATACTTCTTATAAGTATCTTTATCAGCACGGGAAGAATTCCCGGTCGGTACCTCGGGGGCTTCTTCTTCCAAGACATAGAGCTTTCGCTCTTGCCTGAGAACAATTCTCAGGTTCCTGTACTAGTCCATGTAGTTAGTCCCACTGAGCTTATCCTTCTCAAGGATGGCTCTCAGAGACAGAGTGGAGTGTGAACCATTTGCCATGGAATTCTACAAGAATTCATGCAGAATTATATCAGTACCAAAATTTCAAATACAATTTATTTTAATTTGGACTTCAATTAAAACTCCCACTATTTTATTCGAAATAATAGCCCTCACTATCAATTCGGAGAGTTCATACGAGCTACTCTCTTAGTGGACAAGATCCGTATTTCACCAACACAATGAGTCAGCTTTGGCTTTTCTCTCATGATGTGGTTATTTAGGTAGACAACGCTTGCCAATTACATCCTCATGCAATTCTTGTATGGTTGGTAAATAACTCCTTATTCACATCCATCATATGGTGCATGCCAACCATATGCCCCTAGGCACTCAACCTTTGAGGTCACCTAGTTAAGTTATACCCGATGTCGACAGTGGGATATCACAATTATCCGCTCGCACCCTTACCAAGATAGATTAATGCACCTTGCTTTGGCAAGCCCACACTTCATTGATCGAGGCAGGAAGAGTGTCATCCATCGGAAGACATCCGAACACTTAATATTAGAGGAAGAGATTTTTGATTATTGGTTAACAATTAACCATGATCAACATTTGATCAATGTGCACATCCACAGAAAAACAATTTCTAAAAGCCACATGCATCCCTTATGTGCACAACCTGACACTATCAATATTTGATAGAAGGAAGGGCTAAATCTGAACATCCGGACTCTTCCAAATCTTCAAATTTACATGCATTGGACAAAGGCAAAGGCAACTCAACTTAAAGAAGTAGACAAGCTCGTCTCTCATTGTTGGATTAAAAATCCAAAACAATACACTGGTTCATTAACCACTCGAGAGACAGTTACTTCTAAGGAGACAACAATTTCTAACAATTAGAAATTACCACGAAATCCCAGACGTTCCTGGCGGAGTTCAAGGGGGCAGAGCCCCTAACCTGTGGGTTATGGGCCCACCGATCTCCCTTGGAAAAACCATCAACAATTGATGTACCGGGAATAAATCTAGACATTTAGAACACTTCTAAATCCCTAGGTTTACACGTAGTGGAATAACCTAACTTCTAATACAACAATCATGGTCGTCAAACCTCCCTCTGATACTACTGTTGGGTTTCTCTGTGAGGATGGCACGCTTGTGCACGCAGCGTAAGGAATAAAACATCAAGAATAACCCAAAAGAGATGGGATCGGGTCATGAAGGTTGAATCAAGAAGTTAACAAATAACTAGGCAAAAATTACCTTAGCGACGTTGAGTCACAACTCAACGGAGATGCTCCAAGCTTCGAGTCCTTGTCAGTGGCGAGTTCTACGTGGAATAACGTCCACGTCTCTGCAGAAATCCACACGAGTGGGAGAACACCAATTTCTCGTCGCACGAAAGATCGGGAAGAATGTCAATCGCACCTTGCGCTTCCACGGACTGCTAGGTCCGCGCCAGGAAAAGCAAGACCGGCGACGGTCGCCAGAGAGGAGGTCGGCGGAGCGAACGGGGCGGCGGAACGTTTCTGTCCGGCGGGGTTCGGGAATCGGCGGAGCGAGCGGCAGAACGATTCCGTCGGGTTCGATTCGGCTACAGGAAAAATCCCGATCTATATCTTTTTCCCAAAACCCTAAGTCCCCTATTTATACCAAAGGCATAAACAGTCCAAAGGAATCGCTAACCGCAGACCACACAGGATAGGGCTTCTGGACCGTTCGACTCTCGACGATTATGCCTTAGTCGGCGAGTCATACTCGACGACTCTCGTCGACTCTCGACAAATTGGCCTTAGTCGGCGAGTCATACTCGACGACTCTCGTCGAACCATTCTCGACGTGTCATTCTCGACGAATCTCCTTGGCAACATTTGCCTGACCCCATTCTGTATGGTGATTGGTAACCTTTACCAACACAGTCAATCTTCCAATTTCTCCACATGCTCTTATGTGCGACCTTGCAGGCTCATATCGCGTTGGCAGTGAGATTACATGTTTGACCACTTCTAGATCATCATGGTAACTCCAACACTACTCTCACGCAAGATCACGACGCTCGCATGCATCAAACCGTTGGTTTCTGCAAAAACAACGCGATTTATCGAAATATTGTCGTATTTGACAATACTGCCAGTATTTTTAGAATACTGCAGTATTCTGCGAAAACAACATTGTCGTAGGATATCGGCTGTAATTAATCTCACACCTAAAGAATAGGAGACATCAACCCACCTAAAAATTTCTCCTGGGAAAGGGTCACATCATAAGGGTGAAATGTAGGCAAACCTTTCCCTGTATTTTTGCAAGAGGCCGCTTTCATGACTCGAACCTGTCATGACCTTAAGGCCACACGGCGACAACACCTTTACTGGTGCGCCAAAGCTCCCCTTCATATTCCGATCGTGCTTGTCCTTTATATCAAATTTTTTGGCATTTAATAAGTGGATATATAGTGTAATTATGTGATGTGGGAAGGAGTTTCAAGGGTCTATTTGGCACAGAGGTGATGATTGTGAATGCGATGGTTATGAACGGTACGTCATTTGTGAATGCCTAATCTTACTTGAGTATCTCCATCCACTTTAATGACAGAAGTTCTTATCTAAATTCGTGCAAAAACGATGCTCCAAACGGACCATGAATCGATCTTACCATGATACCATAATATAACGTAAATATCTACTGTAAAACCAATTTATAAGGGTATGTTTGTCATGGCGGTGAAGGTCGTGAACCGTTATTTATGAGCGTCCAATCTCACCTAAAAAACTTCGAGTCCATTTGATGCGGTGTTATTGCTCCAAAGAGTTTAGACAAAAACAGCCTACATCATAAAATATATGTTTGATATTACAACGATTATACTGTCGCCAAGAAAAAAAAACTAATCCTGATCATAAAAGTGGATAGAATTTCTTAGGTGAGACTATCACAAGTGATCAAGGTTTTAAGAACCGGACCGAAGATCGAACCGGTGAGATCAAAGGTTCAAGGTCCGATCGGTTTGGCCGGTCCGACCGGGGTTGAACCGTAAAATAATAAAAACATATAAAAAAAAATTATAACTATATAAGAATAATAAATTGTATACTTTTATACCTATTTTTATAATTTTTAGTTGTATACTTTTATATATGAGTATTTTTTATATATTACTTTATATATATTAATTTATTTATTTTACATTTATAGTTTTATATTTATAGGTGCTAATTTTTTAAAAAATTAATTATATATAAGTATAATATATAATTATACATAAAAGTAAATATAATAAATATGTTATATATATACATAAGTGCCCGACACGGGGCTCCACCCCTACGACCATGGGCGGAATTACCCTTGGGCACGGTAGGGCACGTGTTTGACCGGTTTTTTCCGCGATTTTCACCGGGGGAGAAGAAATCCCGTCGCTAAGCCTGCTGCTCCCGTGCCCTAGCCCGTCGCTGCTCTCGTGCCCTAGCCCGCCAGGTGCCAGGCGTCGACGATGATCGCACATTCGCACCGCTGTAGATCGCCGCTCGGCTGCTCCCGCTGCTCCCATGCCCTAGCCTGCCAGGCGTCGACGACTGCTGCTCCCGCTCGACTGCTCCCCTGCATATCGCTGCTCGGCTGCTGGTAACTTGTTGTTCTTCTTCTTCCTTCTTTCATGCTTAAAACCACTTAAAACCACTTAAAACCATTCATTTCTGGACTGACTGAAATCTGGTTCTTCCTTCTTTCATGCTTAAACCACTTAAAACCATTCATTTCTTGACTGAAATCAGTCCAGAAATCTCCAGATTTCTGGACTGAAATCAGTCTAAATCCGTCCAGAAATCTCCAGATTTCTAGACTGAAACGTCCAGAAATCTTCCGTCCAGAAATCTGGAAGATTTTTGGACTGATTTCAGTCCAGAAATTTGGAGATTTCAGTCCAGAAATCTGGAGATTTCAGTCCAGAAATCTGGAGATTTCTGGACAGAAATCAGGAGATTTCTGGACAGAAATCAGGAGATTTCAGAATTTATGGACTGATTTCATCCATGCTAATCTTCGAGCATTTTAATGTTAGGTACACACCATTGTGTTGTTGGAATCCATCATGAAGGGTTGATTTGGAGCTCCAATCGTCTTGTGTTGCTGGAACACACCATTGGTAATTACTCTTGTTCCCCAATTTTCTGTTTTAGTTTGCTTAGGAGGGACACCCGCCTTCAATTGGACGTGGCGTGTGTCTCCCTCGGTTCATTGCGAACCTTTGTGTTGATTGTGTCCGTCCCAGACATATTTTTTCATTAGTATCCGACATACGAGTCTGGATTTAGGCATGCTGTGTGAAGCCTACCCGTGGCGCTAAGCCTGGATCGATCAGTGATGTTTGTGATGTGCATATCGATTAGTTCTAGTCGCGCTAACGGGAATGTCCTGTCAATTTTATGCAGCGTTTTAGTTAGTGCAATGAAGAAATTTTTTTCTAAAAAAGGAGCATGTCAAAGTTCGTTAGATTCTCAGAAGTTAGTTGTAATTGGTAAAAGAAGCCGCGTAGACGAGTTCAAAATTGAAGATCTACCTTCAGACCCGGGCTTAAGACTTCCTATTAACTCATACGATGCAAACATTCAAGATTCTATACGAAGATATTATTTGCAAAAAGGTCCTTGTCAACCTCATCTAGAAAGTTTTCCCCAAATAGAAATCGAAAA
Organism: Platanthera zijinensis; assembly: GCA_039513925.1. Classification (NCBI taxonomy): domain Eukaryota; kingdom Viridiplantae; phylum Streptophyta; class Magnoliopsida; order Asparagales; family Orchidaceae; genus Platanthera; species Platanthera zijinensis. The sequence goes on along the minus strand of CM077079.1, from coordinate 268,598,603 downwards.
CAAAGCTCGACGATTTAATAAAAATTAGTTTAACGAGTTTAAATACTGGTTAGAATACAGCAAAGAAAAAGATGCAGCATTTTGCCTTTACTGTTATATTTTTCCTCAAAGGGGTTGTGAGTCTACTTTTGCCACGAGAGGCTTTAGAAATTGGAAAGATAAATCAGTATTGGACAGACATGTCGGAAGTCACACTACTCCACACAATGCTTCTAGAAAACTCTGCGAGTCTTTGATGAATCAAAAACATGGTATTCAAATTGCTTTTGCAAGACAAGATGAGCAACAAAGTTTTGATTATCGCGCTCATTTATATGCTTCAATCGATCGTGTTAGATTTCTTTTATGATAAGGATTGTCCTTTCGTTGTCATGATGAGACTAAAGAGTCTACCAACAAAGGAAATTTTCTTGAGCTTTTAGAGTTTCTTGCATCACATAATAATGACATCAACTCAGTTGTGTTACTAAATGCTCCTCAAAACTGTCAACTTACATCGCCTAAGATTCAAAAAGAAATAGTATCAGCAATTGCAATAGAGACAACAAATAAAATTGTTCAAGAAATTGGAGAAGACTGTTATGCAATTTTAGTTGATTAATCATGTGATGTATCTACAAAAGAGCAGATGTCTGTTGTTTTACGATATGTTAATTCCAATGGCACGATCACAGAACATCTTCTTGGGTTTGTTCATGTAGCAGATACTTCCACGTTATCCCTTAAAGCAGCTATAAATCATTTATTTATGAGATATGGTCTTAGTATTTTTAAATTGCGTGGGCAGGGATATGATGGTGCTAGCAATATGAAAGGAGAGTTCAGAGGGTTAAAAGATTTAATTTTGAATGACAACAGTTGCATTTTCTATGTTCACTGTTTCGCACATCAACTGCAATTGGTACTGGTAGCTGTTGCAGAAAAAAATTCTGATATTGCTGAGCTTTTCGCACTTATTAACACAGTAATGAATGTTGTTGGTGGCTCTTGCAAACGCCGTGATTCTCTTAGAGGCTTGGAAGTTGATCGAGTTGCTATAGAGCTTGGATGTGGGGACTTGGAAAGTGGACGAGGGTTGAATCAACCTTTAGAGCTCAAATGCGATTGTGACACGAGGTGGGGGTCACATTATGACATATCTTTAAATTTTATTCGCATGTTCTCTTCTATTGTTGATGTGCTGGAGATTATCATAGTTAATGAGGCAGATGGAAACCAAAGAGGAATGACAAGCGCACTTGTCCAAGTTATCTTGACTTTCAAATTTGCATTTGTTATTCATTTGATGAAAAATATTTTGTCAAAAATAAATGAACTATCCCAAGCATTGCAGAAGAAAGATCAAGATATTGTAAATGTAATGCATTTCGTAAAATTGTTAAAGCTATTATTATTGAAGATGAGAAATGATGAAGCCGAGTGAGAAATATTTATGACCAAAGTCTCAAATTTCTGTAGAAACATGACATAAAAGTTGTTAATATGGAAAAGAAATTTGTTCAATAAGGTAGATCAAGACGCAATGCACGTGAGATTACAAATAAACATTATTTCAGGATTGGAATTTTTAATGCAGTGCTTGATTGGATGCTAAATGAGTTAAATGATCGCTTTGATGAAGTAAACACAGAATTACTCTTATGTGTTGCTTGTCTAGACCCAAACGATCATTTTAGTTCTTATGATAAACAAAAATTACTTCATCTTGTTGCATTATATCCGTATGATTTTACGCCAATAGAGTTGCAGTTACTTGAAGGACAACTTGACATATATATTTTTGATATGCGATCTACATCAACATACACATTTTCTGATGTTAAAGGAATTAGTGACCTTCTGAAAAAAATGGTTGAATTAAAAAAAAAGATAATCACTATCAGTTAGTTTTTAGATTGTTGAAGTTGGCTTGCCTCTTACCAGTTACTACAACTACTGTTGAAAGAACGTTTTCTGCAATGAAGATCATAAAGAACCGGTTGTGAAATAGAATGAGGGATGAATGGATGAATGATTGCTTGGTTGCTTATATTGAAAAAGAAGTTGCCGATACTATTACAACAGAAACTATTATTTCACATTTTCAGCGCATGTGTCAACGGAAAGTATCTTGTTGAATTGTAAATTTTTCAGATCTAAATAATTTTTTTGTAATTTTGTGTTCAATTTTTGATTGAAATATTGTGTTCAATATTTTTCTTACAAAAATATCTTTGCAAAAAAAAAAAATTCGGGGCCGCTGCCCCCGAACCCCCGCTCAGGGTGCGCTGCCCCCGACCCCCCCCCCCCCCCCCCCACAAAAAAAAATATATTTGCAATGTTTGGGCAAGTCAAAAATGTCATTGTCATAAAATATATCTTTGACAATGAAAAATGGTTATAATAGTCATGGGCGAGTCTAGGGGGTGGGCAACCCTCCCCCCTCCCAAGAATTTTACAAAATTGATAGTGAACTTGGAATTATCTTGTCAAGATAATTAATTTTGACTACTTATATGTTAAAAGTGGTGTTCAGGTGAGAAATAAATGATACGATGAAGACGTTTAAGAAAAATTTTAACTTGAGGAAGACGTTGTCTGAATAAGAAAAATATGAATATAGGCTACATAATCTATGTAGTAGTAGAAGAAGAAACCTATATAAAAGAAGTCTATATACTATATATATAATTACATTAAAGAAGTCGTTTGGAGTGAGAAAATTAATATTAGTCATTCAATATGTGACAAGTTTTTGATCTCATCCTTCCAATGAAGAGAGAAAAAGAAAGAGAGAAGAGAGAGAGAGAGAGAGGGAATCTGTATATCCCTCCTATCCTTACATTTAGGGATAGGAGTGAGAGGGGGAGAGAAGAAAGAGAGGGAGAGCGAAATTGAATTTTACCAAGACAGAGCTGAGCGAGTGCGGTGAGACTGTCAAGTACACAAAGAGGGATTCCCCTTCGACGGGCTTCGAGAGTAGTGGGGGAGTGGCCAAGTACTGCTTGAGGTGTTTGAAGGTAGTCTGACACTCATCCGTCCATTGGAAACCGGCATGACGTATCCCGCGAAGCGCTTTAAAGAAAGAGAGGTACTTGTCCCCCCTCCGGGCCAGGAAGCGGGAGAGTGCATCTATTACCCCGTTGAGGTGTTGGACTTACTTGATGCTGCGTGGTGGGGGGTGGACATGTCTTCCAATGCCTTGATCTTTTCGGGGTTGACCTCTATTCCTCGGTGTGTTACCTTGAAGCCTAAGAACTTTCCAGCGGTAACTCCGAACGCGTATTTGGAAGGATTCAGGCACAGTTGGAAGTGACGGAGGAGCTGGAAGAAATTGTCGAGGTCTTCTAGGTGATGAACCCGCCGGATGCTCTTGACTAGCATGTCGTCGACGTAGACCTCCATGGATTGTCTGATGAGAATTTTGAACATATGGTTCATTAGCCTTTTATAGGTAGCCCTGATGTTCTTTAACCCAAACGAGATTACTTTGTAATAATAAACCTCTTTATGTGTAAAAGGCAGTGTGCTCTTTGTCCGCTGGGTTTATTTGAATCTGATTATATCAGGAGTACGCGTTCATGAAGCTGAGGAGTTCGTGCCTGACTGTTGCGTCTACGAGCTGAGGACTTCTTTACCATGACCATGTTAGCGAGTCAAGTGGGGTATGCTGTTTCCCTGATGAACTACGCAACCAAAAACTTAATTACTTCTTACTCAATGGCATGGATCCTTTCAGGCGCGAAGTTACCCTTCTTCTGGATGATCGGTCTGTATGCTGGGTTGATGTTTATCGAGTGGGTGATTACTTGCGGGTCCACCTATGGCATGTCCTCAGGGATCCACACGAACACATCATGGTTGGCGCGTAAGAAGTTCATGTACTCCCCCTGGTCCTCTGGGAATAAGAGTGACCCAATTTGTATAGTACGAGCAGAATCCCTTGCACAAAGCAAAACCTCGATTAGACCCCTCCACTAGTGTGGTCCTCTGTATCACGGCTTCGTCTCACAAATCAAAGCATTCGATGTGCTAGGCTGCCCCTTGCGGCGGTTGAGCTTGGTTGAGGTAGCAGATTTGTGTTGTTGCTTGATTCCCTCAAACAACTCCCATATCGTCAGGTGTTGAGAACTTCATCACCAGATGTTGTACGGAGAGAATTGCTCTAAACGCAGTTTGCAAGGGCCGACCAAAAATGGCGATGTAGGCGGAATCACACTCCACGATCAGGAACTGGATGTTGTGGGTTGCTTGCCTTGGGTACTCTCCCATGGTTATTGGGAGGAAATTCGCACCCAGCATAGGTACTGACCGATTGTTGAATCCGTATACGGGTCCGCTTGCTGGACAGAGAGATTCTTTGCGGATCCCCATTCTCTGAAACGCACCCATGAACAGGACGTCGACTGAGCTTCTGTTGTCGACAAGAATCCTCTTGACCTTTAAGCAGTGCTCCCCTATCCCTAAAATTATAATGAGGGGGTACCGATGAGGCTTGCGCACCCCCACATCATCTTCATTTCCAAAGCGAAGGGTGTTATCCTTGCGCGCCCTCTTGTTAGGGTGCTCCCCTTTGTGTCGGGTTATGGTGAAAACCTGCCCAGCCAAGGTGGGGCCCAACAATTGTCTTCACCTCCACGCCTATGATTTTGCCCCCATGCCTCACTGCACTTCGCGGGGACCGACATATAGGTCAAGTGATGGGCCTCCCTTTGCGTTGTTGTAGGTTGGAGGTGCTTGTGCGTGACAAGCGCTGCTTCCAAGGAGCTATGGAGTTTGGGAACACTTTCCCATAGACGACGCCAAAATGTTGTCCCAGTCCGAAAAAATTAGACTGCCTTAACTCGAAATTGGACCGGGTGCGCAAACAGTCAAAATAAAACACATCAAATGATAAGAGGCATTTTTACGTAGGAAACCCGGAACGGGTCAAAAATCACGTGGCGGGAACTGTGCCGAGCCAAAATCCACTAGCTTCTCGGAGTTTTACAGAGTTTGTTTTGATCTCGGAGGGTGACAGACTGCTACTCCATTACAGGTGCAGAAAATGTGAGAAAATGACAAAGTACTCAGAGCCTCGATGGAAGCGCTCCGACTTTGGAATATTGCTGAGCTCGCGGAACTTAGGTGGGAGCATTGTGGATGGAAAATTCTCTAAGTCTACAGAGCTTCTAGAGGGAGCGCTCTGATTGTTATGGAGCCCTGATGGTTGTGCTCTCACTGAGGCGGTTAACGTGACTTGGGGCATGTTGAAGCCTTAGCGCAAGGAGGAGAGCAAAGAGAATTCCAGAGCGAAGAATCGGTGTAAGTCCACGATCTCGTCAAAAAACCTCAGAGCTCTCTCTTGTCTCTGGAGTTGCTTGTATTCAAGTGAAGGACTAAAGACCTATTTATAGTTTTCTGGAGGTTTATGGTGGTAATTGCGTCGCGAAGTGATTTGTGTTGGGGAATGACGACGCTCCGTTTCTATCACCTAGATCACCACTTTTGCTGAAATGACGAGAGTGCCACCCCGGGCAGTTCAGGCGGCCTGGGCATGGGGCCCGGAGGCAGTGGTGGCCAAAGGCGGAGGTGGTGGCCGGAGATGGCGGGGGTCGCCGGCGGCGGCAGCGACCTCCGCCGGCGCGCTCCCGCTCGGGCGCAAGGTGCGGGGCGCGGCCACGGGCAGTGCAGCCACATGGTCCGGTCGCGCGGGGGCGCAGATGCGCGGATTGGCCCTGCGGCCGCGCACGACCGCGCGTGGTGTGGCTGCGCTGGGCGCGACCCTGCGGGGGGCGGCCCTGCGACCGCGCGGGCTGGCCGTGCCCGGGCCGTGCGCGCAAGCTGCGCGGGGCGCGACCGCTCGCACCTCCGCGTAGGCCGGGCGTGCCTGTGCGGCCCTACCGTGCGCGTGGGAGGGTTCCGCTTTTTCTTTGGGGGGTTTGCGGCTTTGATGCACGTGATTGGTCTGGTCGAGCCCATGCGTATTTGGTCCGCGTCTTGCCGGTTTGACTTAAAAATTTCAAGGGGGACCCATCAAGTCTTCTTATACGCGTATATTCTATAGCCTACATATTCTTTTTCTTTTTTGTCTTCTTGATCAATATAATCTTCATCTTTTCTATATGCTTCTTAGGCATATATGCCCTAAACCCTATATAGGCTATATTCAGCTCCCTTGTTAATTTTTCTAGATCCGCCCCTGATAACATCCGCCAAGAAAAAACTACTTTTGAACATGAAAATGAGTGGAGTTCTTTCATTGAGGTTGGGTGTTCACGAACGACAGTTAATAATCACCGTGTTCATGACCATCACTATCATGCCAAACAGACTCAAGAAGTAAGAAATACGAGTCTAGGACGTGAATTTTGTTACCAAACTTTGAAGGAGGCAATGCACATAAAGGTAACATGAAGCGATTATGTTTAGTCCCTCTGATGCCCTCCGAGTTTTTTAAGGTATAGGCATCGCTCTGTAATTTTTTGCCTGTTTGAATGACCTCCATTCAGATCCACCGATCTCCAAAAATGTTGTTTTATGCTTTATTTAAATTGTTGTGGGGTAGCTACATTCAACAACAATGTTTTATCTTTGGCTCTGATTGGTCTCTGCTGCGGCTCTCGAGCAAAATGGGATGAAAAAGGGACGAAATGTGCTTAAGTCAAATTGAATCGACTCAAACTAATTGAGTCGAATCAATTGTAATCGATTCCAATTAAACTAGATTTTCGAGTTTCAAATACATTTCCTTTTTAAAATAAATTTAAATAACTATTTTTGAAAAATGGATGCAGTGGGGATGACGGTGTCTGGGGCGGAAGCGCGGAAGAGATGCTCGGCGGTTCTAAACGCCGGCGGCTGCTACCTTCCTTCCTGCAGGGAAGAATGCTTCAAGGAATACAATGGGTTTGGAAACTGCATCGCCAACGCGGCTGGAACAAGCTATAAATGCCTTTGCTTTTACAACTGCTGATCTGCCTGTTTGTGTTTGCTTTTAATGGCACTGGCCAGTTGTGGGCCAATAAAATAAACATTCTTTTAATAAACTTAGGCTTCATTTTTGGTTTGGCGGTGGCGGGTCGATCCGGCGGGTGGAAACGGAGTGTTCGAATCGGAAGGGGGAGGTGGCTGCTCCAAACGGAGTTTTCTGGGGCGTTTCTCATGACGGACGGGTGGAAACGGAGCAAACGCCGCCGGATGTTCATTTGTTTACCCTCTTTCCGGCGGCATTTGCCCAAAACGGAGCAGCGAAACGCCCAAACAAATAGAGTCTTAATTCCATTTTCTTCTCATTGATTTTATTAAGGGAATTGTTAAAAGCACCGCACTTTTGGCTAATCGCACCGCATTTAGGTCTTTTAACACTTAAAATTTGTCACTCTAAAAATATACCCGCACCGCACTGCTGATTCCTCGCACCGCACTGCTGCTTTCTCGCACCGCAACCCTAAGATCCCGATCTTCTCCTCACGCCTCCTGACGCGCCGCTGGCTCCTCCCGCCTCCTCCCGCCCCCTCCAGCCCTTTCCGTCGCCGACACCGGCAGATATCAGCGCCAACGCCGCCTCTCCTCACGCTCAGATTTTATGTCTTTCAGAAATACCTCTTGTACATGCAATTTCAGGAAAAGTGTTCAACACGAAAGTTGTAGATCTCGTCGAGATCTACAACTTTCGTGTTGAACACTTTTCCTGAAATTGTGTGTACAAGACGTATTTCGAAAAGGCGCGAAAAGTTAGGAGGTTTTTGGGTGCGACTAGCCAATAAAGAGCTGCGGTTAACAATCACCTATGTTAAAGGACTTCTGAAATTTCTTTGAGAGTTCATTACTGTTTCTATGTTTAGAAGTAAATTGTTGCAATATTATTGGTCATCATCGTGAATTGTGCTCCAAGTATTATTGGTCCATATTATAGATGTCGTTGATGAAGATCACAAATATTTGAAGAAAAGAGCATAACAATTTGGACAACACATTTGATGGTTTTTTTGTATCAAATATTTTTTCTATTGAGTTTATATTAATATTGTAATTCAATGAGAACTTATTTTAATTCATAAATTAAGTGCGGTGCGTTTATCTCAATTGCGGTGCGGATAACAATGTGCGGTGCTTTTAACAATATGTGAAAAAGTGCGGTGCTATTAACAAAACGGTGCGATTAGCCAAAAGTGCGGTGCTTTTAACAATTCCCTTTTATTAATTCTCTTGATCAGCAAGCCACACAAGTGGATTAAGGCTTCGTTTGATGGGACTTATTTTCAGCGGTCAAGAGGTTACGACCGCATGAACCAGATCATAATTACGGTCTGGCTCATGTCATCGTAGCCGCTTGACCGGTGAAAATAAGTCCCCCAAGCTGAGCCTAAGTTTGCAAAATTACCATTTGCATCTTTTGAAATTACAAAAAGAATATTCTTTGCGAGTTTACCTTTCATAACTGCATAAAAACACCCCCTAAAGTAAAGCGCTAGAGTGGTATTTTGCGCATGTATGTAATGAAATATAAACATACAGAGGAGATTTCTGTAATTTCAAAACATTATTGGGTGCAACCAATAATTATGCTAATTTTTAGAGTAGATTGGTTAGTTTTGGGATCTAAGTGTGCATAGGAACATTAAAAGCATTCATATACTAGAACATTAATTGAATAGCATGTATTTAATGAAATAGGAACATACATAGGAGATTTTTGTAGTTTTAAATGATTATTGTGTGCAGCCTGAAAGTGTGGAATGATACTTGAAAATTACACAATTGTTTTACGGAGGTTCCTCAAACCTAGGAACGTGCGCACTTTGGAGGAGATACGCGCACAAGGAGGAACGTGCACATGGAGGGAAGTGCGCACGTTAGAGGAGAGATACACGCAAAGGGAGAGCGCACGCAGGGATGAACGTGCGCACGGAGTGAAGTACGCACATTGTAAGAGAAAATAATGTGAATTCGTCGGAGGAATGAGAGAGGAGAGAGAAAATCTTTAGGAGAAATAGGAGAGGAGGGAGAAAATCCATAGGAGGAATTCCGGGCAGGAGAGAATGAGAATGAAGGAGGATCTTAGGTCCTATTTACAGGCCCCAAGGATGATTATGATGGTTACGCGGCTATCCGCAGACCATAACAACCCAATTTAGTATTTACATACTGAATTAATATAGATCAGGACGTGTATAATTTTATTAATTTTATTAAATTCAGATCATCTATATTTTTGGCTACGCACTTCCCCCACTACGGGAGGTTATGCATGCGGTTACGTGGGTGATTACCTACATAACCGACGACGGCGATCGCAAAAGTGCGATCGGACGGGGGAGAGTTTATGACGGCAAAGGGGCCGACCAGTGGCGGAAATGGCCGCCGACGGAGGCAGAACGACCGGGAGGCCACTCGATGATGGAGGTCGGGCGGCGGAGGGAGCGGAGACTACCACGGAGTCGCCCCCCCCCCCCCCCCCCCCCCCCCGCAAGCAGCCAAGAGGGTGCTCAAATTTGTGCGGCCAAGTGGCCGCCGAATCAGAGCAGCCAGAGGGTGGGATGGCTTGGAGGCCATCCGCCCTCTTTGGCAAATGGGGTTGCTTGGATCTTAGCGGTCAGGAGGCCGTTCGATCCGGGAGGCCAGAGGGGCGGGGCGGTGTGGGGGGCACCCGCCTCCTGTAGCATGTGGGCCACCCGAATCTAGGAGGCTAGGAGGCCTCCCGATCCGAGCGGCTCCCTCTACGGTAAAAGGGGGCCGCCTGGATTTATGCAGTCAGGAGGTCGTCGGATCTAGACAGCCAAGGGGGAAGGGCAGCCGGAAGGCCTCCCATCTCCAAGAGAAAGGTGGTGTGTTACACGTGACCAGGCTCTGCGTGCGCGCGCATGGCCCGAGGCCATGCACAGGTACGCGCGGCCCCATGCTGCGCGTTGGTGCGCGCAGTCAAGGCCGCGCACAGATGTGTTCTGTCAGACCGCGCACGGGTGCGTGCGGTTAGGCGGGGTCGCACACATGCTTGCGCGCAACCAGGAGCCCTGTGTAGGCAGGGGTGCGCCTACTTGTTCTTTACAACCGTGTGATGGTAATTGTGGGAGGTAGATGAAGACCCGGGAGCGGGCCGCGGTTGGGGTTGCGCTCCATGGACCCGCGGTTTGACCAGACCGACCAAGGGGAACCTCATCATATGCCCCCAAATTTTCGGAGGTCATTTTCGCAGAAAACGAGCCCAAAAATTTTCCTAGCGCGATTCTTTAAATGTTTCCTTGATAGGGCAAGTGCTCGCAAGTCTGCACCATTATATGCTTGTTATTCTGCTTAGGCGCTAGAAAACGTTGGCTTATCGCATGGTGGTGAGAGTGTCAAGGGCGTAGTAGAGTGCACATGAGGTGCAGTGAGTGGAACGTAAGCAGGGAGCGTTATGTGCTGGAAGTGGTATGTCTGGTGGGCGCAGTGTGCGCGAGGTGCGAATGAGGCATACATAAGGCATAATGTGTGAAACGTGCATAATTCGCATAAAAAGTGTGTGGTGTGTGCACAAGGGGTAATGCGTGTGATGTGTAATGTGCGCAACACGTATAATGTGAGTGATAGTGTAGTGTGTGCATGGAGCCTTGTGTTCGAGATACACATAGGACTTTTTGCGCGCATAGAGCAATCTGTGTGACATGCCTTATGGGTGCGCAAGGCGCAATGCGCGTGGCAGGTGCGCGAGATGTGATGTGTGCAATGTGTAATATGCCTAATACACCTAGCTCTTTTTGGAGCGTCTTGGTTCTTGTACGAGATATCTATGAGGCTATGTGGTGAAGATCCCCACATGACGATGCAGACGCGTAGTTGCGATGTAGTTAGTCTTGGTGTCGAAGGACTCTCGGCGGATATGCATTTTGATATTCATGTTGAGAAGTAGCTCCTGTATTTTTACCTTTGTACTTGTGCTTGTGCTTTGACTACCCTGCCAATATATGTGTGCTTGTTTTTTGTAGTATTTTTGCACATCTGCGCTATGTTGTTGTGTTTGTATCGGGGAATTGTGTACCTTATGTTTTAGCATTTTGTAGTGGTTTTGTATATTATTGGCGACACTTTGGGCGCTTCTTTGGTGGTGGTGGTGGAGATCTGTCTTATCTTTCGTTGTTGGGGGGCATTGGCCGCCAAAAGGGGTAAGCCCCTAACAATATCATGTGTAGGTTCTATGACCTTACCTATCGTTTGGAGGGAGCCGACCGCCAAGGGGGTTGGCCCCTAGCATCGTGTAAGACTCCTCCCCGCACCAGGGATTTACCAGAGTCTTATGCCCAGGACCATCGCTTTACGGTGACTCCAACTACCGAGTTAGTCGCCACTGCACGATGTCGATCTTGCTGGCTAGAATAATCATTCGTAAGAAGGTCAAATAAAAACATTTGTTAGGTTATAATCCACAATCACAACTCAACATATATAAGAAGAAAATAGAGCAATAATTCTTAATGAGTAATAAAATGAAACTAAAGAGAGTAAGAGCTTATGGTCGGTACATATGCAAAATACAAAACTCTCTCTCACTCAACTAATGCGGAAGCTAAATCAAAAACACTCATCAATCTGTCGCCAGGTAGTAGTAATACGCGGCGACTGCTTCTCAAGTCCTGCCCCCTCGTGCCGTTGGTTCTCCTGGTCGAACTGGCGCTGCATCTCCTCGCATCCCTAAAATGATATGGTCCACCGACCGTTAGTCAAAAGACTAAGCCATTATCATCATCGCCTCACCCCCGCGACTCCTAGGCACCATGCGGAAGGAAGTGATGCAGTGGATTATGTTGGAACTCATGTTTTGATTTGTGTTAGGTTCACTTCTTAGGTTGTGTTGACCCATGATGTATAGTTAGGGTCACTATTTTTGTTCTAGGTTTTAGGCCAGTCTCCCTAGTGTCAAACTTCATGGACCTGCCTGATGTGGACTTCAGATTCAAGACTTAGAAGATTTTCAGTTGTCTGGAAATTAGTTCGACGTTCGTCAAACTCAGCTCGACGAACTTAGAACTCAGGTCGACGATATTCATCAGAAGGATATATTCTGTGGTCGATGTTTTCTCCCAGACAGGTCGACGTTCTTGGAGCGCAGAATCAGTTATTTATATTCAGTGTTTGCTTCGCATAGCTCAGGTCGACGAACAGGATTTCTCAGGTCGACGTTCTCCGAGTGCAGGTCGACGAAATCTGTTCTCTGGTCGACAAATTCTGTAAGCTGTCTGTTCTTTGTTATTTTCTTATTTGTTCCCTCTTTATTATTATTTTAAGTCAGAAATTCTCTTAGTAATCAATGCTTATATTCCCTATGAATATAGTCGTTCCTGACAGCATTGATTATGGTATTCATCAGAGGATTTATTTGATATATTTCTCGGGACAGTTGAGGAAACGAATAATGATAGATATGCTAGCCGTTTTCCTTCCCAGTTTTCCAGCAAGGCATTAATTGCAGTTATTCAAATTTTTAAGGAAGAATGGTTGTCGAATAGAAGACAGAGAGAATATTTTTTCAAAAGAGACTGAGACTGAGAACGACAATACATTCTTACAGAGCAGAAAAATTGCAGAGAGATATTCTTAGCAAGAGCAGAAACTTCACAGCAGCTCTCAATTTTCATCTCTCACTTTGCTCTCAAGAAGATAGAAGAAGAACAACACAAACTGATCAAGAGTCTTCTTCATCTTCTCCTTCCAGGAATTTGTTGAGACAATATAGTTCCATCTGTCTAAAATTCCTGGATCTGCTTTACACAAGTTGAAGACCTACACACTCCTAAACAAAGCTTCTCAATCCTGAACAACTCTACATCTTAGGGGGGGAGCTTTGACAAGATCTGGAATCCACACAAAGTCTTCTCAAAGTGCTTTTGAGAAAAGAGAAGACTAACATTACTTTCTTTCTCACCCCACTGTATAGGTTTTTTTAACTCCCTTCAAAAGTTAGTCTGGTTCACAAGTCACTTTCCAAATGACTTGAGTTTGATTTTTTGGCACCTGATCAAAAGCTCAAAGAGTTGCAATATCTCCCTACAAATAGATATTATGGTGGCAGTCACCTGATCAAAACCTGTAGTGGATTCCTACTAGGGTGGTAGAAGAGTGGATGTACCCAGTTGGGGAACCACTATAATATTTTTGTGTTGTCTGTGTGTTTGCTGTTTTCTTTTTGTCTTGTGTTGTGGTATCTTTTCTTTGTTCCGGTTAACATCTCCTAGCTATTACTATATCACCTATTTTATCACTTAACTTTATATTTGTAAAAAGTTGCAAAGGAAAATTTTAAACTCCATTCATCCCCCCTCTAGAGTTAATCAAAGCTTACTCTCCCTTTTCTTTCAGTCTAAAGCCACTCCGCTCTGGTTCTGCGTCAGAGGAACACGTCCTGTCCTATCATCGGGCTGCAACCCAAACACCCCACCCATGACCGCACCTATTCTCAACGCAGCGGGATGTTGAGGCGGAGTCTCAAACCCTGCCCCTTTGATAAATTCCTTTCCTAATAGGGACTATCACCAACTGAGTTGTACTTTTTTGATGCAGTGGTCCAGAACCGCCCCGCTCTGGTTCTGCGCTAGAAGAACACGTCTGGTCCCAGCTAGGGCTAATATCGAGTCGAGTTCGAGCGATTTTGGCTGGGGTCGAAATCAAAATTTTCGACTCGAACTCGGCTCGAAATCGAAATTGATTTCAAGTCGAGTCGACTCGACTCGAAATGACTCAATTCCGAGCCGGCTTGAAATCAAATCGAGTCGGCTCGGCTCAAAAATGAGTTTTTTTTTGTTTTATTCCTAGTTTGCTCGAAATTAAATTGGACAACCAATAAATTTAGCAAATGAAACACTTAAAGTCTTCATTTTTTTATTTAGTATTAATTTTTGTTATTTTTAATCTTAAAACAAAAATATATTAATAAATACATAATTTTTTTAATTAATTTGAGTTTATTCGAATCATTTTTCGAGTGATTCAGGGCTGGCTCGAAATCAGATTCGAGTCAAATTTATTCGACTCAAATTGAGTCGAATCAATTTTAACCGATTCCGATTTGGCTCAATTTTCGAACGATTTTCAAGCGACTTTCGAGTTTCGAATAATATGCTCAGCCCTAGTCCTAGTACCGGGCTGCAACTCAATTGGTGATAATCCTTGTTAGAAAAGAGATTTATCAAGGGGGCTGGGTTCGAGACTCCGCCTCAACATCCCGTCGCGTTGAGAATAGGTGCGGTGCTTAGGCTGCAGCCCGGTGGTGGGACCAGATGTGTTCCTTTGGCGCAGAACAAGAGCGGGCCGGCTCTGGACCACTGCATCAGGAAGGAAGTGAAGGACAACAAAGCAGAATGAAAAAGCATGTGACATAACACTATCTAACAGTAGTATATATATATAAAGAGTAACACTAAAAATAGTACTGGTAAAGTAAGAGCAGTGCAGTAATGTATAGTAATGTATACAACCTTGTACCCAGCGAGTGGGTCCATCATGGGAGGACCCAGGCGGTTAGGCGACTGGCTTTGGCTCAGGCGAGTCGGACGGGTGGGTGGTCCCTGACTTGCTTAGGCCGAGTGGACAAGAGCGTTGGGGCGAGTGGAATATATAGACTCGCATTCGCCCTGGGCCCATAGCGGGGGGTCGGCGAGTGGGGTAATCAGACCCGCACTCACTCTAGGCCCCGAGATGGCGGCGAGTGTCAGTCTCATTGAGCACTCGCCGCCCCAAGTGAGTGGTATTTTCATGGACCACTCGCCCATAGTGTTTTTTACTAGAATGTCGCAGTTGGCTTTCTAATAGTCCCTCTAAACAGCGAAATTTCGCTATTAGCAGTCAGTTTTGGGCTGTGTATAAAAGATTTGAACAACGGAGTTGAGTTATTTGCAAACCAGACTTGGAATTCTATAAATCGACCATGTGAGCACCTTTGGAAGGGATCCAGTTCTTTTGACTTCTTCCTCCTCTGGTAGTCTTGGTTGGCTGTGAGAGTCCTCAAAGGTGCCTAGCTCAGCTTTTGGCTTGGGAGAGAAAGCGCTCTTGAGATCTTCTGTGTGTGTGGTGGGATCTTCGCGTTACAGCCCAGAGTCATTTTTCCAATTTCGAGTGCCTGATCAGGAGTACTAGTTCGGGAGGAATAAGTGCAAGCTACCCCTCTTGGGTTCGAACTCTCGTTGAGATCCAATTTTGACTTCAACATGTCACAACCGATCTAAGTTGCACCACTAACAACCACGCTAATTTTATATTGACAAGTTGTGCGCTAAAGGAGAAATATTTAGGTGCGAACTCACATTTTAAATACGGTTCGTCACTCGTACATCAATTTGATCTGTGATTCTACGACAGACTATTTTTTGACAAAGATAAGACTATATTAAAATAGACCATATTAATTGATATACGATCGTATTTCGATGAATCATGATTTTTTACGGAAACCGATAGTCTAATAACATTTAGGCACCATTTAGCACGATGGTGGCGATCGTAAACACATGGGTTAAACCATAATTCTTTAAGGATTACCTGCAAAACATCAGCCGTTTGAACATAAAAATGAATGATGTTTCTTAGATGGACGTTAACGAATGACAATTTAAAATCCTCATATTCATGACCGCCACAACCGTGCCAAACTAAACCTAAACGCATGATATTCATAAGTGAGAGTAACCTATCCCCTCAAAAAAGAATGGAACCACACACATCTAAAAGATACCATAAAAACCGCAAAAAGTGAGCCCCACACACAATAAAATAAATTATTTGATCTTTTCCACACTTTTTTCTCATTTTTGTGTATAAAATAAATTAGTTTATTATGTATAGACACTATTGAGCTTCAATTTTTATAGTTTTTAAGTATGCTTTAGATGTGTATAGAATTATCCAAAAAAAAAAAAAAATCACTGTGGAGTAAGGCCACGTATGATACGACCGTTGAAGATGGCAATCCGGTAAAATAGGGAAGCCGTACAGCCCGCGAGGGAGCAGAGCAGCCCCTCGGGCTTCGGTACAATTATGGCGGCAGCTCCTTTATGCAATCCTCGGAGTTTCTCCATTTCATCTCTCTCTCTCTCTAGCTTTCTCTGACATGTCGATTTATTCCACGTGATCGCTATCAACAGCTTTATGCGACTTTTCTCCGTTGTCTCTCTCACACTAAACCGCTGAATCCAAGGCAAGGACGTCCGCCCACGCTTTAATGGAGGAGAGAAAGTAGAGAGTAGAGAGAGAGTCCGTGAGATAATGTAGAGAGAGAAAAGGTAAAAGGTGGAGGAGGGGAGGAGGGAATACAGAGAGTGGGTGGGCCCGGGTTATGGCAGGGTGGCGTACGGCATGAAGAGAGAGAGAGCGACGGAGTTGATGTGGACGGGGGAGCAGACTTGCCGGAGAAGGAAGAGAGAATTATGCGCCCCCCCCGCCATCTCGCCCGCCCCAAGGCGATCGATGGGGACGTTAACTATTTCATGTGACGGCAGAGGAGAGAGATAGAGAGATGGACAGTGGGTGGAGATAGAGAGAGAAAAAGATAAAGTGATAATCTCACGCCTCACGAGGTTCTTCTGTGCTTCTTCTCTGCGCTTTCCCCAACCTTCACGTTTGGGTTCGTTCTGTCACATCAATGAACCCCACTCCTTTCTTTTCTTTTTGTTTAATTTTTTTATAATAGAAAAAGTAATTCGGGGAGGTAAAGTGCACTCGCTAATCGCCGCACTTTACGGTCAAGTTTGGACATCTAAGGGCTCGCGTGGATGCCGACACACATATCAAAATTAGCTGATGTGTGCGGACATTCACGCGAGCCATTGGATGCCCGCACTTTACCGTAAAATACATGGGGTGCATTTTACTCCTCCCAAGTCTTAGAAAAAGAGCATTGTTAAATGCTGATCCATTTTATCTACATGCAGGTCACAAATAACAATTCATTCAAGAGGGGGCGAGCTGCATCTCCTTCCATTGATGTAAGATCTCGAGAAACAAACCACTGAAACAAAGCACATAAATGGAGACGTAGGACCTCCCCTGTTTTCATGCACCGTCTCTAGAAACAAACCATGGAAATGGAAGTCATTTTCTCCTATAAGAGAGCATGAAAACTTCATCAATATCACAACTTCCAATGCATCCCCGACGATCGGCGGGAGTAGTAAGTGGATGCATGATGAAGAACGTACTTCTGTTTAATTCAGAGTGCTTCAGAGGGGAGACTGATCGGCGAGGAAGGCGTCTTACCGAACACTTCGGCCTGCATGAATAATTTTTCGGTAACATTACCCTAGAAAAAAAATAGGGTGTTATTAGTAGTACTGTGATAACTATTCACAGTCCTAATTAAAAACAATTAAATTTATTGAACTGTGAATACGAATGAGTTGTGTTTAGACATTATAGGACTACTTATAACATTGCCCAAAAAATATCCTCATTGGAAATACATATTCCACCTCCAAAGCTTCAAACCGTCATTTTTTAACCTTCAACGTCATCGCAACTCCCTCCCTCTATTCCCAAAGCTTCAAAACTCCATCGGAGAAACAGAGCCTAAGGCTGTATTTGGTGCAGCGGTGGCGGGTGGCATTTAGGGGAAACGCAACAAGGAGGCGGGTAAACAAATGGAATCCCGTCCCCGTTTGTGGCGTTTACAACCGCCACACATGAGAAACGAAACCAAAAACGGAGCTTTCGAACCGCTGGAGCAAACCTCTAGTTCGAGCGACAACGTTTAGACCCGCCGGGCGTCTCCTCCCTCTGCGCCAAACGAAGCCTAAGATGTTAGGTCTAAATAAACTTTTTTGAGGGAATTTCTTGCACTTACATTGAATGATGACAATGACGGAATTAGGATTTCCGCACGGCTCGGGCACAATATGAACTCATATATGTGAAAGTTATATATGATCTTTCTCAACTAAAGCTGCGTTTAGCGCGGCTTATCGCGACTTATTTGCTCCGGTGAGGTTGGACAAAAATGTCATCTTCATATCAAAATTTTATGCCTCAAACTTGTTTCTTTTTTGTAACATTTGTGATATCAAACATACATTCTATAACAATGACATTTTTATCCAATCTCACTGGCGCAAATAAGCTGCAATAAGCCGCTCCAAACAGAGCCCAAGATACCTAAATAAACTGAAAATACTTTATAATAAGAAAAATAGAAGCTAAAATCAAAAGAAAAGGGCTGCACTTAGAAAGCTAAGAGAGAGATTTTGCACTAAAAGTCTAAAAGGCTTGAATAAATAACTCACCAATGAATCACATAAGTCTAAGGGTCTGTTTGGGACAGCTCTGGCGGATTGAAAAGCTGCTGTCCGCATAGAGCTGTTTTAAAATAGATCTCTGGGGAGCAGTTTTGAAAAGCTGCAGACTGTTTGGGTGTTCTGTGCAGAAGTGCGCTCGGAATCGCCGGAGGAAGGACGTCGCGGGCTTGGAATTGCCGGAGGAAAGCCGTCCGGGGCTCGAAATCGCCGGAGGAAGGCCGTCCGACCTCTGACCATGTTCCAACTGAAGAAACCATTAGATTTCCAAAACATGTGAGAGAGAAAGCTATTTTGCGGGAGCAGAAGCTGGGGAGGAAGAGATTTCTGAAAAACTGCAAAACAGCTCCAGATTTTTGAAAAGCTCTTCACAGAGAGCTGTCCCAAACAGACTGAAAGCAGCTCTGACGGTTGGAATAGAGATTTTCCAACCGCCAGAGCTGCCACAAACAGACCCTAAAAGGGTTGAATAAATAACTCTCCAATGATTTTTGCTTCAAGTTTCTGTTTTTCTTGGATTGGAAGAAGCTGAAGTTACTCTCAGCATCAGAAAGTCGCAACTCTAGTAGCTAGCGAGCATGAAGAGAGCCAAAGATCAGCCTGCGGGTCACGAGAGTAGAGGATGGGACGAGCCGGTAGCGGCTGCTGAAAGAAGGGAAATTTGCTTTAAACACTGAGGCACGTGCTCGGGCGTGTCCCTACATAGGCCCCCCTATGATTGAATCTTCCAGCCCTATCTCAAAAATTCTTCCAACACTTGACAGTTTTTTAATAGGATAATAGTATACTTATCTAAAATATACCAAAAAATCACAAAAAGTGGGCCCCACTCAGCACAAAAACACCGGACTCCTGTATTTAGGTTTGAAAAATTGGGAAAATAAGGAGGTCGGGTGTTTTTGTGCTGGATGGGGCCCACTTTTTTTGTGATTTTTTTGATATAATTTAGATGAGTATAATATTATCCTTTTTGGATATATTAGTGCCGGGAAGCAGCATCCATGTTAAGGCACAAGTTGGATCACAATTAATCTCTCACACTTGCAACAAAAAATTGAAATTTGAATATGCTTGATAGGTATCCCTTTTGAGGTGGGCTACCGATAGAGACTTTTTCATCAAAATGAGACTGCGGATAGCAGAACATGTCCATGATGAGGGAAGAGAGAACCACCCACGACTGTTCGGAACTGTCTAGGGAACCACACACGAACACCAGAGGCGCAAGCACGTGTGAGCGCGTTCCCGACCGTGCCTCGAACGGCCTCGACCACCGCTGGTCGGACGCTCGCCCGGCTGTCCGGTCTCGCGTGGTAGTGATGTAATTTGTCTAAACTACCAGAGGGGCAAAATTGTCATATCCTCAAAAATGACGATCTATGTGTTCCAGATCAAGGAACGCGATTCCTCTGTCTGGTAATCATGGCTGTTACATTGACGCAATTACCAAATCGCCTGTGTCAAAAGCTATAAAATGAACGACCCAGAGCTTTTATTTCAAGTGACCTTGGATTCTGCATCTGAGAAAGCTCCTTCGAAGTTCTTTCAGAGTTCTCTCTCATTGTTCAAAGTTTCATTTGAAGATCTCATTCGACATTTAAAGATCTCCCTCCCATTCGAAGATGACTTAGAGATCTCATCAGCCTTCGAAGATCTCTTCTTCTTTCGAAGCACTCCATCGAAGACAACTTGAAGTGCACGTTCTCGCATTCTGTTAAATTCTATTGTAATGAGCATTGTCCTGTCAAACTCGAGAAATGAACAATTTGTAACACTTAAAGATATAGTGGAATTTAGTCGGCGCCGATCCGGCCCCGTAGGTTTTCACCCTTTCTGAGTTCTCCGTGTTAAAAAGTCTCCTTGCCAGATACAAATACTCCATGTAACAGTTTGCACACTCGACCCGCTCTTGGGCTAAAACAATTCGTTTCAAACGATCCACAAGCTTGCGAGCACCAGCAACAATACTGAATTTGAGGGCAATCAAATTCAATTGAAAATTTGGAGAGCAGCATGCGCTCAGAATGAGTCAATGGCAAAAGATGCTGGAAAATGCATGCTTTATGTTGCCTTCCCAGGAGGAAAAACACTGTAACAAATGGCAGCAAAGTTCTTGAATGGGAATGGGCTGGAAGAAATTGTTAAAGGCCCCGTTTGGGGGGACTTATGTTCAGTGGTCAAGCGGTTACGACCGCATGTACCGAGTCTTAATTAAGACTCGGTACATGCGATCGTAACCGCTTGACCTCTGTAAATAAGTCCCCCCAAACGGAGCCAAAATGGCTTCCACATCTGCCATAAAACAAATTTACAAACAGAACATATGTGGAACCATCCTTTTAGCACCGTGCCAGAGCTAAATCAGGATGCATTTAGTGTTAGTTTATATTTGGACAATTAACGGGTTCTGGGGCTTAACGGGTCAGTTCGGATACACGGATATCCGATATCCGTAGATACTCCTAGGGTTTGCCTATTTATACCCACCTAGGGGCAACGGATAGGTGATTCCACCTCGATCACCATCCGGAATGCTTCGAGCGACATAACATTTTGTTCCCTTCAATTACCTCGGACGCAAAATAACCTCTGGTTAGGTTCCATCTATCCTTGCCGACCGACTGTCCGATCTCATCATCCTCGAAGAAGAATCAGCGTGAATCATATAGTGTGTGTGGTGGAGACGTTAATGATATTCTTGCTCAATCAAAGTTAAAGAGTCTAACAGGCTTTGTGGGAAACTGATATGCTTGGACGAATAGAAGAGCGGACCCTTCGGCGGCTTAGCTGAACTTGACACCCCCCAACCATCAAAATTGTTATGGCATCCCGCCCGTGCACGGCTGTATGTTCATGTGTGAAGAAGCTTACACATGAGTAATCAACGCATGTAGAATTCGTCAAATAATGTGTAACGCACCATCGACTAGCAAGGCAAACAGTTGTGCGTAAAATAGCGCACAATTATGCGTGTTCATAGAGAAATACTAAAGAAGAAAGGGAGAAACCCAAGGTACAAGACTACACAAATCCAAGTGCACTACCAAGCTCATTATGCAAAATTGGGAGTGAAAGTGATAAGTTAATTATTTGAGATGTACTCCATAGAAGGGTGAATATAGTTGATGTGGTTCCCCTGAATTTTCTAAGTAAAAAAATGAGAAGATTTGGACCAAAGACTCGAGGAAGAGATAACCCGACTAAATAAGCCGCACACACCAAGCTGCGCTCACCCCGAGAGGAAGACGGAACCGGTGCGCATGCACGCCCGTATGAGTCATGCATGTTGCGCGCAGGCACAGTAGCACGCGACTCGCGCATGTAGGCGCTACGCGCGCGGCGGCACGTGCACGGCAGTCCGCACGCGGTAGCACACATGTGGCAGTTCGCACGCGACAGTGCGGGCCCCTTGGGCGCGCGCCGGCGGCCGCCTTCGGCTATCGCCGACTGCCTCCACCGTCGGGCACCCTGCCCAGACCGCCCGGAGGGCACCTTTGTCATTTCGCTAAAATTGGTGATCCAGATGACCGAAATGGAGTGACGACATTCGCCAACACAAATTCCGCCCCGATGCAATTACCACCAAGTCCCTCCAGAAAACAATAAAAGCCCCCCGCTCTCATTTAAGGGCAGACAATTCCAGAGACTAGAAAGAGTTCTGAGGTTATCCGGCGAGTTCGTGAGACTTAGATCGTTCATCTTCTCGGAACTCGCTCTGCTTCTTCTCAAGCATGAAGACATCTCAAGGTTTCAAAAACGTGATTTTTTTTCCACATGAGCACTCTCATCAACGCACCGACTTAGCAAAAGTGCTTCATCGCGTCTCTAAAGACTTGGTGATTTTCACCACTGGAGCACTCCCACACAGACTCCAAGCATTTAATTTATTTTCTACAATTTTCATATCCTGAACTTTTAACAGAGAGGTGGTCTGTCACCATCCGAGTAAATTTATCAATTGTTGTAAAATCAAACAGAATAGTGGATTTTGGCCCGACATAGATTCGATCACGTGATTTTTCATCATTTCCGGATTTTCCATGTAAAAAAAAGTCCTTTGTCACTTGTTGTTGTGTTTCATTGACTGTTTGCGCACCCGGTCCAATTTCGAGCTAAGACAGTCTGATTCTCCGGACCGGAGAAAAACAGGTGACGCGTAATAGTATGACCATGTTTGTGGGGAAGTGTTCCTGAACTCTGCAACTTCCTAAAAGCAGCGGTTGCCTCACAAGCATACCCCAACTAACAATAATGGCAAGAAGGAGCGCGTACACTGATAAATAACGAAGAGGTGGTCTGTCACCCTCCGAGGAATTCCCAACACTTGTAAACTTAAAACTAAATAGTGGATTTTGACCCGGCATAGATCTGACAACGTGGTTTTTCACCCTTTCTGGGTTTTTATAGTAAAAAAGTCTCCTTCATTGATGCTGGATTTTTATTGACTGTTTGCGTTGTGTCCGTCTCCGATCTAAGACGGTTCGATTCTCTGGACAGGAGGAAAACTTGGTAACCCGCAACAGTTTGGCATAGTGTGTGAGAAAGTATTTTCAAAACTCTGCAATACCTCCCTGGAAATAACGCTTGCCTCGCGCAAGCGCACCAGATCAACAACAACAACGAGGAGAACGAAGAGCACAAATTGCTAGTGATGCGACACTAGAGGAGTGCACCAATCCATCCCCCACTGATTCACCCATAGTCAACACCTCTCTTTAGGTAGGAGCCACCGTCACTACATCTCCAACATTTAGGGAAGAGTGCAGGCGTTTGATAAAGGAGAATCAAGCGAAGGTGCTCACCTTGCTAAGAAACTTAGGGGCTCATAACGCCCCTAACATGGTTGTCGCTCCGGGAGTCCAACTGCCACAAATCACAAATGATATGATGCCTGAGGATGTTGCCCGCCCAAGGATCCCGTTACAGATAGTTTGCCCGATGTGAAAAAACCCCACACACCTTGTGTTACACAATGGGCTTCCCTAGAATGCGTTGAGCAACTCTTACACGATGAAGGAAGCGACCACTTTGACCAATAAAGAACTCGCTCGCTAATAAGTAAGATGCATGATCGAGGAGGAACTTGAGCACGGTGGCACCAGGACACAAAAGTGCAGTCCCCCGTTCACTATATCTCTCCTCAGGATCCACAGGTCCTTGCGCATCCCATTCCAACCAGGATAAAACTCTATGACTACGAGACATTTGATGGGTCGTACAACCCTCTTGAACACGCCAGACACTTTGTTGTTGTCACACGCAACTACAACTCCCCAGACCTTCTCTTGTGTCAAGTGTTTCCGAAAACACTAAAAGGAGAAGCTCGCACTTGGTTCCATTCTCCGAAAGAGAGGGAGAAATCAAAACTTCGCAGAGATAACTCGACTTTTCATGGATCCGACAGATCGAGGGAGAGCTGCTTAAGTATTTATTACGACGCTTTACTACGAAGGCATGACAGATTACGGGGGTCAACCACGAGCTCCGACACGGTATTTTTCTCGGAGGATTTAAACAAGAAAAATTTCACTCCATGATAATGATCAAAACAGTGACAAGCTACCTTGACCCTATATACCAAATTAAGGCTCAAATCACGACAGATGAGGCAATTGATGCACATCGATTGTAGTTAGAAGGAAGATTAAATATGAAGAGAAATTTGGATCTATTGCGAGATCCCAAGGGAAATAACGAGCATCAGACAATTCTCATTGTGACAAAGGGACTCGTCCACATCAGGGATACACTTCCATGAGCACCAGACAAACCAACATGATCCTTGCCATCCGAGACAAACATGAGCTTCGCAGGCCCGAGCCTCTTGTGCCAAACAGTAGAAACCAATCATAATATTGTAACTTCCATCGCAGATACGAGCATAAGACAGGGCTGCAACCGGTTGAAGAACGAGATCGAGCGCCTCATCCGACAAGGCCTCCTCAGAATATTTGTACAGGACTCCACCTCAAACAAGCCTGCACTGCGGAATGGCAATCCAGCTAAGGGTAGTGCAGTAGCCCTACATGGTTAAGATGGAAACCATGTGCATGGGTCCCTTCCCCTAGTACATCACATAAAGCCTACACTCAACTTCATACTTTTTTTCCTTTAACATAATACGCCGCAAGATGGAACTTGTGTGGACATATATGCTCTCTAATGTTACAAGTACTTTTTGACTTCTGTTGGCCATATAGGACTCCCCAATGCAAGCCTCTGAGGTGAGGACCACAAGACCTGACGTTAAACCCAAGTAACATACAACAAAGCACTTGCTCCCGCATTGTCGGGCATCTTGCTCCCACGCTACAGGGCACCTCGCTCCCATGTTGTATGACATCTCGCTCTCATGCTATATGGCATCTCATTCCCACGTTATTGGACATCCCGCTCCCACACTATAGGGCATATCGCTCCCGCATTGCATGGCATCTCGATAGAATGGATCTCATTTCATTCTGGGGTGCAGACGAACAATGGTTTTTCGCCCCCTCCACCAGGATGGACCCCAATCCTGCTGTGGCACAAACAAACAAAGGTTCCTAGACACCTTTACTCGAACAGACCTTGGTCCTCTTGATATGCGGATGAACAAATGTTCTTCACCACCTCCACCCAGACCGAGACGCGAACGAACAAAGATTCTTTGTCACCTCCACTTGGACGTACTCCGATCCTCCTGAGACAGGAACAAACAAAGATTATTTGCCACCTCCACCCTGATGGACCCTTGTCATCCTAAGACGCAAACGAACAAAAGTTCTTTCCACCTCCACCCAGATGGACCCCGGTCATCCTGAGACGTGAACGAACCAAGATTCTTCGCCACCTCCACCCGGATGGACACCGATCCTCCTTAGACGCAAACAAATAAAGATTCTTTGTCACCTCTACCTGAGCGGACCCCGGTTCTCCCGAGACATGAACAAACAAATATTCTTTGCCACCTCCACCCAGACGGACCCTTGTTCTCCTGAGATGCGATCGAACAAAAGTTCTTCGCCACCTCCACCTGAATGGACCCTAGTCCTCCTTAGGCGCGAACGAACAAAGGTTAGTCACCATCGCCGATGGAACAACCCCAAAGTCCTTCTAAAATGCGAACGAACAAAGGACCTTCACAGACTCCAATGGAACGGACCCCAAGTTCTTCTGAAGCATGCACGAACCAAGGTTCTCTGCTGCCTCCTGAAATGAGTAGATTTTGAGTCCTACTCCTAAAGATAGAAGCGGGAAAAAAACCCCCTCCTTCGGGTCCCTCCTCGGAGCGGGCCATACATCATCCTGCATTATTTAGTAAAGATGGAATTCGAGTCCATCCACGCCGCTAAGGCAAGAAGGCAAATGTCCCCCCTCATCACGCTCAAACAATAAGTCCTTGCCACTAATGTCTGACAATCGCTAAAGATAGCTCACAACACACAAGGAATATGGATCATAAGATACTCTTGGACCACCGTATCGTACAAAGCTCAAAACATGAGGACATATCCATAAAACACCACAATGGACAATAAATGCATCATGGTGCATTACAAAGATAGGACACATCGACCACTGCAAGGACAAAAGCAAGGCACAGTCTAGCTGCTGTCAAGATCCCTCGCCTACTATTAACTACAGGATCTCCGTCGCGCAAGGCTGACACCAGAGGGAAGTCACAAGCTCAACGCAATATACTAAAGCTCGTACACCTAAGCAAATGTAGAAATAAAGGCAGTGCACAAACCTAAGATACAAAGTGCGCACACAACATTGATGCAATCGAGTTTTCCCCCGACATCAACACCATATTTCAAGGCATCTCCCATTCATGGGATGGAACGCCCTTGCATCCCTCACACTGCACGAAGCCCCTTGCCAAATGCAAGGCAGAACACAACGATGCACTTGCCCAATCGTTACTGACCTACCCTTGTAACCGTCATCTCAGGGTCCACTCAGCCATCCAACACCGCTTTGCTCTAAGGCCATAGGGCTCTATGCGATCAACAATAATAAAATCTCACATCATTCCGACATCCTAAGACAAAAATGCCATCAATGGCCTCCTCCTTAAAGGCTCTGTCCCAACTCCTGATAAGAACGAACATTGAGTCCTTTTATGCTTCGACGTAAGAACGGACACCAAGTACTTCCGCATATTCTAGTAGGAACAGACCTGCTGATCCTTCCATGATACCAAAACAAGGGGGGTAGAACGTCCCTCCACGTCGCGCCCAAGAATCCATGTAGAACGTCCCACCACAAGCGTTAATGGACAGCAACAACCACTCAAGCTAACGCGCAACGTCATACCTGCACAATCATACAAGGGAGAACATGTAAAACAACACACTTCTGCACCAACACAGCGAACAAAGCGCAAAACAGGAGGCCGTTCCTGCAATGTGTTGCAAGCATCACGTAACATGTAAGGGCAATTCACGAACAATCCGAACCGTGAAAGCCGCTAACAAAAAATAAGTCGTGATGCGCGCTTAGAGAACTAATTCGAAGTCCGCATCCCCAAAGCAAAATAACAAAGGATAAATTTTTGGCCTTGAATTTCTGCGGATCACGACCCACAAACATTTGGCGGCATTTGATGGGATTCCCCTTGAATTTTCTATGTCAAATCGATACGACCCAACCGAACGAGCCGCGCACGCGCAAGCGGCGTGTGCTAAAAGGGTCTGAAATCACCCCGAAAGAAGAATGGGACTAAACGTGCATCGAGGCCGCATAAAATCCGAACGCACGCAGTAGGCATGCGCAACACGTGCCTCGCGCGTGCAAAAGTGCTGCTTGCGCAGTAGCGCACGCTCAAGAGATGCTTGCGCTCAAGCGCTGCTCGCGCTCAAGCATTGTGCACAATCAAGTGTCGTGCACATGCAAGCACTGCTCGCGCCTCACGCGCGGGCATGCATTGCGTGCGTTGTAGCAAATGCATCGTGCCCTGGCGGCCGCCGCCGCCTCTAGCCATCGCCGGACACCGCTTTCTCTAGGTAGCTTGCCCAGACCGCCCATGCCGCATGTTTGACATTTTATTAAAATTAGTCATCCAGGTGACCGAAACGGAGCGATGTCAATCGCCAACTTGAGATCCAGTCTGACACAATTACCAACGCTTTCCTCCAGAAAACTATAAAAAAGCTCATAGACCTTCATTTGAGGACAAACAACTTCTGAGGTTAGAGAGAGCTCTAACGTTTTCTGATGAGAATGTGGGTCTTAGATCGATTTTCTGCTTGGAACTCGCTCCACTTCCTCTCTGGTGTGCAAAATTCATGGTGTTCACTTGGACGTTTTTGTGTGCTTGGGAGAGGGCGCTGGAGAGCACTCTTGCGGATGCTCGCGTGAAGACACTCCAAGTTTTGTGGACTTGGCCAATTCTCACCTCGAAAAAAGCGCAGAGGAACGCTCACATCCAAGTTTCGTGGACGCTCTCACTAAAGCCTCGTGAACTTAGTTTAATTTTCACTTCTTCTGTACTTTAAGCTTGTAACTAAGAGGTGATATGTCACCCTCCGAGAAATTTCCTACACTTGTAAGCTCAAAGCTAAATAATGGATTTTGGTCAGACACAGATCCGACCACATGACTTTTCACACTTTTCGGATTTTCCATGATAAAAAAGTCTTATGTCACTGCTGTTGGATTTTCATTGACTGTTTGCGCGCACGAACCAACTCCGAGCTAAGACGGTCTGATTATCTAGACCAGAAGAAAATCGGGTAACCCGCAATAATATATATAAATATAATTAGAGCTGTCACGGTTCCGGTTCGATTTCGGTTCTTCTGACCTCGGCGCTCTGCACGCCTCGTGAGCGTGGAGAGTGGAACTGCCACCCCGAGGAGCCAAACTTCGCAGCATCCACATGATGCCTTGAATGGATTCCATGAACTCCTCCCTTCCTACTAAGGGTCTTGGGTTGGGGAGCTCGCCGAGGTCATCACCACCTCCTTGATCTCCGGCCATGGCACGCTCCCGAGATCTTCTGTGCTGGTCACTCTCCACGCTCACGACACCAAAATGTTGAAACCAAAAACTTGGTCTCTCGTGGAGTTCGGGGTCCCAAAAAAGGGGTGACCTCACACCTACTACACTCGGGGGGAACGTCACGGACCAAAGACTTGGGAAACTAGGAACAGACCCTCGGCTCTAGCGTGGAGGTCCCACCTCACACCCAGAAGACCTTTGAGGTCCCCCCTCCCTAGCCCATACTTGAGCTAGGTGCCTTGGAGGAAGAAAGCCAAGGGGATTTAAGCAGCTAAGGAGCAATGCTCTCCAAGGCACCCTCAAGGGTCTATTTATAGATTTTCCAAGTCCTGGGGTTAAAATGACCAAAATATCCCTAGGGCAAATATGCCTCAAGTCAATAGCAAACCTCCTCGTCGGGGGGGGGGGGGGGGGGGGGTAGAGAAGTAATTCTGCCCCGGGGGCATAACGGTAAAAACAGGCTGAGCGCGCATAGGCCGGGCGAGCTGGAGCCAGGCGAGCTGGCGGCCTGGCGAGCTGGTGGCCTGGCGAGCTGACAGCCTGCGAGCTGGCGGCTAGGGCGAGACTGGCGGTCTGGCGAGAGCGGTCTAGGCGAGACGAGCGACCTGGCGTGAGACTGGCGGCCTGCGAGCTTGCGACTAGGACGAGACCGACGGTCTGTCGAGAGAAGTCTAGGCGAGAACAATCTGGCGAGATGAGCGGCCTGGCGAGACTGGCGACATGTGAGCTGGAGGCTAGGGCGAGACCGGTGGGCTAGCGAGAGCGGTCTGGGCGAGAACGGTCTGGCGAGACGAGCGGCCTAGCGAGACGGGCGGCCTGCGAGCTGGCGGCTAGGACGAGACAGGCGGTCTGGCGAGAGCGGTCTAGGCTAGAACAGTCTGGCGAGATGAGCGGCCTAACGCGAGACTGGCGGCCTGCGAGCTGGCAGCTAGGGCGAGACTGGCGGTCTGGAGAGAGCAGTCTAGGAGAGAATGGTCTGGCGAGACGAGCGGTCTGGCGAGACTGGCGGCTAGGGCGAGACCGGCGGTCTGGCGAGAGCGGTCTATGCGAGAAAGGTCTGGCGAGACGAGAGGCCTAGCGAGATTGACAGCCAGACGACCTGCGAGCTGGCGACCTGGGCGAGCTGCGGCTAGGCGGCCTACGAGCTGGCGACTTGGGCGAGCTGCGGCTAGGCGGCCTGCGAGCTGGCGACCTGGGTAAGCTGCGGCTAGGCGGCCTGCGAGTTGGCGACCTGGGCGAGCTGCGGCTAGGCGGGTACTGGCCGGGACGACCCCTCAAATGGGCCGGGGGGAGACAAATATTTCCTCCCCCTACTAGTATATTTCCAAGGCCAAGCCAAAATTGGCCACCAAAAGTGAAAAATCTCTCAAAAGCTTAAAAACTCAAAACTGATCCTGCGCCTGCCGAAGGGACCCTACTCTGCGAATATGGGGTTGTACACAATCCCCGCTCTTTTCGAGCGAGTCTCATGCTCGGAAAGAACCATCCAACCCAACGTATTCGCTTAGTGTAGCTTTTTCTCGCGGTTTGGAGAAAACACAAGGCATCTCCGAGGGGTCAACCTGCCATGCTAACTTATGGGAGCCTGGGTGGCGAGACCTCCTCCGGGCAAAAAACACAACCTCTCGGAGGGGTCAACCTGCCATGCCGGCTGATGGGAGCCTTGGTGGCGAGACCCCCTCCGGGTAAAAAAAACTTAACCTCCCAGAGGGGTCAACCTGCCATGCCAGCTGATGGGAGCCTGGGTGGCGAGACCCCCTCCGGGTAAAAAACACTTAACCTCCCGGAGGGGTCAACCTGTGTTGGTACCCTAGTTTGATTTGAGTTTAGTCTTCTCCTTTTGTCCCTTGACCCAAGAATTATCTATGGTCAATGGTTAGTGGTCTAGCCGTAGAGTCCTCGCTTTTCCATATGAAGAATTTGGTTAAGTAGTTTGTTCGTTCGACTATAGTCGAACGCCGCTCGACTATCGTCGACTAACTGTTCGACGATCGTCTATCAGTTGTTCGACTTTCAGTCTGCGAGGATAGTTCGACTATCGGTTGATAGTTCGACTATCTGTGTGCTTTGATAGTTCGGCTATCTGCTTGGATAGTTCAACTATCTGATAGCTCGACTATCTGTTTGATAGGTCGACTATCTGCGTTGTTTGATAGCTCGACTATCTGTTGATAGATCGACTATCTGCTTTCTTCTGATAGTTCGACTATCTGCTGATAGGTCGACTATCTGTTTTCGCTTGGTAGTTCGACTATCTGCTTTGATAGTTCAACTATCTGATAGTTCGACTATCTGTTGATAGTTCGATTATCTGTATGTCTTTGACAGTTCGACTATCTGTTGATAGTTCGACTATCTGTTTCGCCTTGATAGTTCGACTATCTGTTGATAGGTCGACTATCTGATAGCTCGACTATCTTCTGATAGATCGACTATCTGTTGTGATAGTTCGACTATCTCCTTTGATAGTTCGACTATCTGGATCGTTCGACTATCTGTCCGATAGTTCGACGATCTTCGTTCTTCGGTCGACGATCTCCGAGGGTCGTTCGACGTTTTCTGTCTGCCTTTTTATTTTGTATTTATTTATTATATTTAATTAATTAATACATTATCTGGCATGTTATTTCAGTTGTTTTATGATAATATTTCCAGGCAATATCTGCTCCATCCCTTTTGCCTGAGTCAAATCTTTTCAGATAAAGTTGTTTGTCTTATTAGCTGACATTGTATTTTACTTTATCTGCTGTCAGTCCTTTATAGCCGTTAGACTGAAAAGTCTTTCTTCTGCTATAAAGAGTTTGTTTCTGATGTGACTTTATTTAGTACTTTATTATCAGATTGCTTCCTGCAGCTTCTTTGAAAGAGGTTTATACCTTTTATAGAATGTTTTTGCTGCAGAGATTGTTTGTCTTTTTGATATTTGCAGCCCAGGTCTCCAGTTTCAGAAGAAGACAAACAATTCAAATTGAAGAGAGCCGTTGCTTGTTGCTGCTATAAAAGGAATCCTTTGGAGAAGGATTTGAGCTAGCTAACCAGTTATTCTTTTAAGCATTCAAGCCTTCATCAAGACCAAGTTTTCTGCTCTCAGCAATACTCATTCAACTGAGAAGTGTTAAGCTCTTCTGCTCTTCTTCAACCTGAGTTCTCCTGCTTCCAGGAAGTTCAAACTCAGAGTTCTTTTGAAGAAGAAGAAGAAGAAGACAGCTGCTTGAAGATTTCTAATTTTATTATTTATTATCTTCTTGTAGTTTTTCCTTCAGATATTTCTGAAGAGTTTTCTGCACTGAAGCAAGACTTCACCTGGACATTTTTGAGCCAGGGGGAGCCTTGATTCTTTAGAGCTTTCTAGCTCAGTGCAAGTCTTTGTGCTTCTCTAATCTATTGTAAAATAGAGAAGACATCTTAACCTTCTTTCCCCCTCCTGTATAAGGTTATTACTCCCTTCAAAAGTATCCCTTGGTGGCAGGGCACCTGATCAAAAACCTGTGTTCGGTTTTTAGACACCTGATCAAAAGTCTAAAGGGTTTCTGGATCTACCTGAAGCAGATCCTGTTGGTGGCAGGGCACCTGATCAAAAACCTGAGTGGATTCCTACCTTGTTGGTAGAAGAGTGGACGTACCCAAGTTGTTTGGGGAACCACTATAAATTCCTTGTGTCGTCTGGATTGCCTTGTTTAATTCTTGCTTTGTGGCTGTGAATAGATATAACTAGGTTTGCTAGTTGCTGATTAGGTTTTCCAAGCCTTAACTGTAATTACAGTTAGCTTGAGTTTGTGCACAACACTTGTGTTAGGCTATAAGGTTAATTCTATATCTATAATCTTTTCATTCCGCATTTCACTCCAAGGGAGTTGGGTAGACCATTAAGTTTTGTCTAGTGCAAAATTTGATAACTCTATTCACCCCCCCTCTAGAGTAGTATCTATCCCTTCACTTTCAATTGGTATCAGAGGGAGGTTGTCTGACTGAATAGGCTAACACCTAAGTCACAAGATCCTGATAGATACCAAAGCTTATAGATATTCACTATCATGGCCCAGTCCAAGGATTATTCTAGCACCAGACCTCCAGCATGCAACTTAGCTAAGTTTGGCATCTGGAAGGCAAGGATAAAATTATATATGAATTCTATTGATGAAAGCATCTTTGCTTCTATTTTGTCAGGACCCCCAAGAGCACCTGCTGCTGCTACTGCCTCATCATCTGATATGAGTGCAGTGCCTCCTCCAGACTACAATGATGAGTACAAGAAGGCCAAGATAGCAGATGCCAAGGCGATGAATATACTGGCTCAGACAATGTCTGATGAGGTATTCCAGAAGGTAGCTAACTGCTCTTCAGCAAAAGCTATGTGGGATACACTGAACCAGATTGTAGCTGGTTCAGCTGATGAAAGGAAGGACAGAAGGTCCAACCTTATCTCACAATATGAGAACTTCAAGAAAACTGATGCTGAATCAGTTGAAGCCATGTACACCAGGCTCAGCTCAATCATCAATGAGCTGAGGACCCTTGAAAAGGACATATCATTGACAGAGGTCAATGATAAGATTCTTATGTGCTTCCCTAGCACATGGGATCTAAGGATCTGGCCCATCAAGGAAGCCAGAAGCACCACAGAGATCTCCACTAAAGCTCTTCTCGGCAAACTCAAGTCTTTTGAGCAAGTGCTGAAGACAAGGGAAGCAGAAGCTGAAGCAAAGACCCCTACTCCAACAAGAAAAGAGCAATCTCTAGCTCTTAAGGCTGCTGATGCTTCTGAAGGCAGCCAATCAAATGAGGAGCTAATGGCATTGTTTGCCAAGAGGTTTCTCAAGATGGGGAGAAAGGAATTCAGAAAGAAGTCTTCACGCTATGAAGACAAACCAAGGTATGACCGTTCACCTGCTAAAGAAATTATCTGTTATGGTTGCAGGAAGCCTGGACACATCTTCCCAGAGTGTCCAGAGGAGAAGAACAAAGACAAGAGGAAAGAAAAGGAACAGCACAGGAAGTACTCCAAGCCATCCTCCTATAAGAACAAGAAAAAGGAGAGAGGTTTCATTGCTGAAACCTGGAGTGATTCTGATGAAGAATCCTCCTCCTCAAGCTCCAGTGAGGATGAGGAAGAGAAGAAGGTAAAAGAAGTTTGCCTCATGGCAATAGATGCCTGCAGCAATCACTCAGCTACAGAGAGTTCAGATTCAGAAGAAGAAATGCCAACAGAAGATGAGGTACTATCTTCTTATGACTTCACTTCTGAAGAATTTAAATTAGATTTTAAATCCTTATGCTTAGACTTAATTAGTTCAGAAAAGGAGATTAAAGAACTTAGAAATAAGTTAGCTGACTCAGAATTAATTGCTACAGAAAATATTAGGTTAAAGGAAGATCTCACTACTTGTAGTGAAGAAATTAAATTTCTTAAAATAGAGTTAGCTAAGTCTAAAAGGTTAGAGGAATCACTTAATGGTAGAAGCCTTAAGTTATTAGAAATTACCAGCATGACTAACACTAGGTCAGGAAATAACAAACTAGGCTTAGGAGCTTCTCCCAGTGAACCCCCAGTTATTCTTAAAAATAATCTTTCAACTCCAGTGAACTTCATTTCAGCTAGTGGAATGAAGAACACTGAGCAAGTAAACCAAGTTAACAAAACTTTAAATAAAGCTAAGAGAGAAAAGAGGAAGAAATTTTTTAAAGAAATGCAAAGAGCGTCGAACGCCGCTCGACGATCGGAAGCTCAATGGTCGAACGAAGCTCGACGATCTGAGCGCCCATCGTCGAACGTCGATCGACATTTTCAACATGATTTTCAAAATCATAATCAAACCCGTAGAAACCTAAATGAAAATAGAAACCCTAGGTTTGTTGACCCATCATCTGCATGGAGAATCCCACCTAGGAGATCTCACCCATTAGGTTATCACCCTCAGCCTGCATTTTCATTTATTTCTAGCTTTTCTTATGTGAAAAACAAGGGACCCAAGGTTACCTGGGTCCACACTATCTAAATAAATGTCTTGCAGGTGAAGGCCTATCCTATCACTCAAAATAAGTGGTATTTGGATAGTAGATGCTCCAAGCATATGACAGGAAATAAAAATCATCTGTCAAAATTCAAAGCTAAGCTCGGCCCAAAGGTTATCTTTGGAGATTCCAGCTGTGGTCAGACAGAAGGCTATGGCAGGATTACAATTGGAGATGTTACTTTCAAGAGAGTTGCATATGTGACAGGACTGAAGCACAATTTGATTTCAGTCAGCCAGCTATGTGATGCTGGCTACCAGGTTTCATTTTCTAACTCCTCTTGCAATATTACTTTAAATAATAATGTTGTTTTAGTAGGCATTAGAATAGGTAATATTTATTTAGTAGATTTCAATTCATCTCACTCTGAAATCTGTTTATTTAATGAAGTAACAATTAATAATAATTCTTTGTGGCATAAGAGGCTTAGTCATGTTAACCTTAAAAATATATCTAGGTAATCTAAACACAACCTTGTTAGAGGTTTACCTTCTTGCCCCTACAAGAAGGAGAGCCTTTGCAAGGCTTGTCAGCTAGGCAAGCAAACCAAGAATTCTTTTAAATCTGTAAATAAAAGTGATTCTCCTAGAATTCTGTATCTATTACATTTGGACCTATTTGGCCCAATAAATGTACAGAGTTTAGGAGGGAAGTATTACACCTTAGTAATTGTAGATGACTTCTCTAGGTTCAGTTGGGTTTTCTTTTTGAGAACTAAGGCTGATAACTTCAAAGCCCTTACAGTCTTTCTATTATGTGTGCAGACTGAGTACTCTACTCATGTGGCCTTGATCAGAAGTGATCATGATACTGAGTTTGACTCTCTTCTCATGCAAGAATTCTGTGAGAGAGAAGGTATCAAACATAGCTTCTCAGCTCCTAGAACTCCCCAACAAAATGGGGTAGTTGAAAGGAAGAACAGAACACTCATTGAAGCTGCTAGTACATTGTTGGCAGATGCTAATATGTCTCTCTCTTATTGGGCAGAAGCTGTTAGTACAGCCAATTATGTCTTGAATAGAAGTTTGATACACAAACTTAAGTGTAAAACTCCTTATGAGTTGCTTAAAGGAAAGAAACCTAAAATTAATTATTTTAGAGTATTTGGTTGTGTAGTGTATATTCATAATAACAATAAAGAATATCTTAGAAAATTTAAAGCAAAAGCTTCAATGGGAATCATGCTTGGATATTCCCAAGTAAGCAAAGCTTATAGGGTTTATAACAAATCAACCTGTAAAATTGAAGAATCTGTGCATGTATCTTTTGATGAGTCTCAGATGTTTTACAAGGAGAAGGAAAACTCTCCTTCCTCTAGTTCATTGCAGGTACCTGATGCTACTCAAGAAATTCTTCAACTATCAACTCTTCAGATCACTGAATTAGACAGTGATGAAGACATTGCAGAAGCTGTTGTTGTACCACCAACAGTAGATCAAATTCCTCATGAGGAATTAATCCCAACTGTTGCTGAAGATCACATCCCACCTGCTGATATTGTCACACTTAGAGATCACCCCACATCTCAAGTGATTGGAGACATATCGGCTGGTGTGCAAACAAGACACCAATTAAGACAGGATGTGATGCACGCTTGTTTCCCCTCACAGGTTGAGCCCCTCACCTTTAAAGATACTGAGCTAGATCCCCACTGGATCATTGCTATGCAAGAGGAACTCAATCAGTTTGAGAGATGTAAAGTTTGGACTTTGATTCCAAGACCTAAAGGCCAACTGATCATAGGCACCAAGTGGGTGTATAGAAACAAGTTGGATGCAAATGGAATTATTGTAAGGAATAAAACAAGGCTTGTAGCTCAGGGCTACAGACAGGAGGAAGGTATAGATTATTACCAAACCTTTGCTCCTGTTGCAAGGCTAGAAGCTATAAGGATCTTCTTGGCCTATGCAGCCTACATGAAGTTTAAGGTCTTTCAAATGGATGTCAAAAGTGCATTCCTGAATGGTGAGCTTAAGGAAGAGGTGTTTGTTGAACAACCACCAGGGTTTGTTTCTTCAACTCAGCCCTCACATGTGTTTAAGTTGCAGAAAGCTCTTTATGGACTAATGCAAGCACCCAGAGCCTGGTATGAGACTCTAGCTAGTTTCCTTTTAGAACATAACTTTACTAGGGGAGTAGTTGATAGAACCCTTTTCGTCAAGCACCACAAGGACACAATCCTGTTAGTTCAAGTGTATATAGATGATATTATATTTAACTCCACTGATCCCAAACTTTGCAAAAGGTTCTCTGACCTGATGCACTCTAAGTTTGAGATGAGTAGTATGGGTGTGTTGTCTTACTTTCTTGGTCTCCAAGTTAAGCAAGATGCTGATGGTATCTTCATCTCCCAATCCAAATATGCCAAGGAATTGGTAAAGAAATTTGGGATGGCTGATGCTTCAGCAATGCCTACACCTATGACTACTAATGTAGTTATTGATTCTGATGATCACGGCAAGCCAGTTGATCAAAAGAATTATAGGGCCATTATTGGTTCCCTATTATATTTAACTGCAAGTAGGCCTGATATAATGTTTGTTACATGCCTTTGTGCTAGATTCCAGGTCAACCCCAAGGAATCTCATCTGATTCTTCTCAAGAGAATCCTGAGATACCTGAAGGGATGTCCAAATCTAGGACTTTGGTACCCAGCTGAGTCAGAATTTGAATTAATTGGATATTCTGATTCTGATTATGCTGGTTGCAGAGTTGACAGGAAGAGCACCTCAGGAACTTGTCAGTTCCTGGGAGAGAGATTGGTCCCTTGGTTCTGTAAGAAGCAGGCTTCTGTCTCAACTTCAACTGCAGAGGCTGAATATATAGCAGCTGCTAGTTGTTGTTCACAGATCCTGTGGATTCAAAACCAGCTTGTGGATTATGGTTACTCACACAAGAACACCAAAATCATGTGTGACAGTACCAGTGCTATCTCAATTGCACAAAATCCAGTGCACCACTCTAGAACGAAGCACATTGAGATTCAGCACCATTTCCTGAGAGATTGTGTGGAAAAGAACAAGATTTGTCTTGAGTTCATATCCACTGAGTTTCAGAGAGGTGATATATTCACCAAGCCCTTAGATAAACAGAAGCATCTGTTCTTTTTAGTTCAACTAGGCATGATCAATGGACGAGACTAAGTGTGACTATAACTGCCAATGTTGAAACCTGCTTGAAGATCGTCGAACGATGATCGAAGATCGTCGAACGGATCAAGCCTATCGTCGACCTCTGGTTAATGATAGCTTATCTGTTTGAAGATCGTCGACCGGCGTTCGAAGATCGTCGAACAGGTCGAGCTTATCGTCGATCTCTGGATGACGACAGCTTATTGTTTGAGAAGCCAGAAATAGTCGAACGATTGATCGACTACTCTGCTTCTGAACCGATCGTCGAACGGCCGTTCGACCATCGGGTCTAGTATCTTTTAAATAGATCGACTATCTCCGGTCTAATATAAAGCCGATAGTCGACCTAGGTTAAAAGATCTTTTGTTTTATCGTCGACGGAGCGTGACTTTTCGCATTATGTCTTCCCGCTTGCGATTTTTTGCCGATTCGTCTCCTTCGTCTTCTCCGTCCTTCTCGCGCATTCTCCAGCAATTCAATGGCGATTTCTCCAGCAGTGTTAGCTGTTGTAAAGTTCGATGCAGGTTTCAGCGTCGATTTTGACGCTTTCAGTTGCTGTGAAGCAGGGATTGTGGAAATTCTTCAGTTATGCCGAGATCAAGGTCTAGAAAGATTAATGTCTACAAGGATAAAGTTAAATGTTCCCGAGATTAAGGAATGGGCTTTCACTTCGTCCTCCTCTGACGATTCGATGACTGGCACTATCGGCGGAGAAGAGGTTATTTTAACTCCCGCCATTCTGACTGATGTTTTTGGATTAATAAATGGTGAAGAAGATTATGAGCAAGATGCTCAAGAGTTTGGAAGAATGCTTACTGAGCTGGGACATGCGGAGGGCATTCCCACGAAGCTGCTCAAGGTCAATTTCCCATTTAAGATTAAATTTCTTGCTGAGATAGTTGGAAAAGTGCTCCTTGAGAAGCACTCTGCTCATGACAACATTACAAGGCAATAATTTGCACTGATGTGTGCAATTGTTAATCAGAAAAGGATTGATTGGGCAGGAGTAATGTTCGATCTGATAAGGAAAAAGAACAGTAAGAAAGAGGTTACCCTAGGCAGGGTTATTAGAATTTTTCTGAAGGAAAAGTATCCTCAGCTGCTGGTCTCCGTTGCAACAACCATAAATGTGAGTAAGAAGATGGACCCGAATCTGTTCTCCAAGTGGAAGAGGACTTTTGTGAAGCCCGCTCTCACAGGGGTTGCTCCAGCGACATCAGAGAGCACTAGGACTGATTCAGTCGCTCCTCACCCGGTAGAAGCTGGCTCAGCTCATTATCTTCCATTATCTTCTTCTGCATTACCATCAACTTCTACTGAAGTAGTTCCATCCTCTTCAGTTCCGTCTACTTCAGTTGAAGTTCCATCAACTTCAGCTGAAGTACGACTTTCTCCTTCTCCTGTTCAAGATACAACCACGGTTGTTATCCCCTCTCCTCCTG
This sequence comes from Platanthera zijinensis, assembly GCA_039513925.1. Taxonomy (NCBI): domain Eukaryota; kingdom Viridiplantae; phylum Streptophyta; class Magnoliopsida; order Asparagales; family Orchidaceae; genus Platanthera; species Platanthera zijinensis. The sequence goes on along the minus strand of CM077079.1, from coordinate 268,559,822 downwards.
CATCTCCTATTCCTTCTCATCTGGCTAGGATATCTGCTCCTAGTTTTGATTTGATAGGATCTGAGAGGACTCCAACACCTCTTCAGTCCCCTATTCATTCTCCTCCTCCATCTCCACATCATTCTCCATCTCCAATTCGATCTCCAGTCCACACCACTTTTCATCCTAACACTACAACCATCTCTGCTGCATCTTCATCCACTGCAATTCCATTATCTTTTGAGATAACCCCAGAATTCATTTCCAGCATTTTGGAGTTGATTACCCCTTCAATCAAAATCATGATTGAAGAGGCAATTGCTCCACTTGCCTCCTCCATTGCTACTTTAACTACTACCATTCAATCCCTCTCTAAATCTGCTGAGCCCTCTTCTTCCAGGGGCCTGGTTTCAGTCTCCACTGAAATCAGGCAGGGGGAGATGTTCTGTGAAGATGTCTCAGAGCCTCCAGCCTCCCTTCCAGCAGTTCTTCCAGCAGTTCAATAAGAGACTGCTCTAGCTCCAGCTCAAGATGAATCAGTTTCAGTGTTATCTGACAAAGAAATATCTGATGCAGTTATGCTATCTGAATTTGCTGTGAAAGTCTGTTTAGAAGATCTCACCACTCCCTTGGTTGCCCGTTTCCTAGAAGGGATTATTACATCCTATCTAGATGAATCCTGGGAGTTGGTAAAGTATGAAGGTAATTCACTCATCCGTTTTATTGACGAGTCAATTGATTTGCTAGCTTGTGAATACCTAGAAGGAATGATTTTAGCTTATTTAGCAGATTTGTGTTCATGAATCTACAGATTATATTAAAGAAGATATAGCTGCTCAGGTTATAGTAGTTGTTTCAGAAGCTGCTCCAGATGTTCCTGATGTTCAAGTAGATCCAGAACTGGATTCCTTTTTAGATGGTATAGAGGATGTGTCTGAAAATCAAGAAGAGAAAGCAAGAGATGCTTGGAATCAAAGAGTACAATCTTTGTTAAAAGAGAAAGAAAAAGATTTGCAAGTTGAAAAATCAACTGTTTGGGATGATTCCCCAGGACTTGACCTGGATTTCCTTCTGGCTCAGGATGCCATAGAAGAGGAAAAAGAGAAAGCTGCTTTAAAGGAAAAGGCTATTTCTGAAGCCTATGACCCATATGACAATCCTCCATCATCTCACTCTGAAGATGAAGAGGATTCAGATTTATCTGAGAATTCAAAGAAAAAGAAAGCTGCTCAGAAGAAAAGAAAAGTTGTTGCTCCTCCTCCTCTCAATCGTGATAATGATACTCCATATTATATTCTGAAAGGAATTGACCCCAAGTCAAAAGAGTTTCAACATTGGATGTGGTTCTCCAAGAACTAGCAGAAAGAGAGAAAGAGATCTAAGAAATATGATAGTCCTACCCCCAGATGGAATCCCAGAGGTCCTCCTCCTCCACCTCCCGGTGCAGGAGCCTCTGGCAACCTTTCTGCTAATCCTTCTGCTCCGTCAGCAAAATCTGCTCCTTCTCAGTCTTCTTCAAGGAAAAGCTCTCAAGGTTTTCAAGGTAAATCATATTCTGGCTATCAAAGAACTGATACAGTGAGAGAACAAGTGAAGGAGGTTGTGTATCAAAGACCAACTTTTTCCCCTCCTTATTCTCCAAAGAAAAGGGTTTCATCTCCAATGCCAGTGCATTCTGAAAAAGTTGTTTCAAAAGGTAAATAGTTTATTTTGTTTAAAAATTCTAGCAAGAACTTTGCTAAGTCTGCTCCCCTGTCTTATCTAGTTAATCAAGATAAAGAACCAGATGATACTCCTTCTGAGACTGTTTATGAAATTCCTGAGCTTGATCCTAACTTTAGGATGGCTCGTTTTCTCGAATTGGTTGGAGCAGCTCAAATCAGGAAAGCAAAAGCTGAAGGAAAGGACACTACTGGATTAACCACCATGTCTACATTCAGAAAGAAGGAGTTCGAAAAGTTCCAGGTTAGCCCTGAGGTCTTTGACCCTTCAAAGTATATGGAAAAGCACCCAGAAGCAGTTGTTCCAAGGGCTGCAGAATTAAAAATTATTGGCATGCAAGACTTGAAGATGTCTAAGAAAGAGGCCATTGATCCTTTGCGGAAAGTTTCCTTTGTTCCTAGCTCTTCTAACCCTAAGCCAGACTCTGTAGACTCTTAATTTTGTTTGACTGTTATTTATCTGTTTGATAATTGCTAGTTAATTGTTTATCTATTTCCTGTATTAATTTTATTACTCTATAGCTAGTTCTATGTTTTAGCTTTTGAGAGACTTAACTCAAATAGGGGGAGATTGTTGGTACCCTAGTTTGATTTGAGTTTAGTCTTCTCCTTTTGTCCCTTGACCCAAGAAATATCTATGGTCAATGGTTAGTGGTCTAGCTGTAGAGTCCTCGCTTTTCCAGATGAAGAATTTGGTTAAGTAGTTTGTTCGTTCGACTATAGTCGAACGCCGCTCGACTATCGTCGACTAACTGTTCGACGATCGTCTATCAGTTATTCGACTTTCAGTCTGCGAGGATAGTTCGACTATCGGTTGATAGTTCGACTATCTGTGTGCTTTGATAGTTCGGCTATCTGCTTGGATAGTTCAACTATCTGATAGCTCGACTATCTGTTTGATAGGTCGACTATCTGCGTTGTTTGATAGCTCGACTATCTGTTGATAGATCGACTATCTGCTTTCTTCTGATAGTTCGACTATCTGCTGATAGGTCGACTATCTGTTTTCGCTTGGTAGTTCGACTATCTGCTTTGATAGTTCAACTATCTGATAGTTCGACTATCTGTTGATAGTTCGACTATCTGTATGTCTTTGACAGTTCGACTATCTGTTGATAGTTCGACTATCTGTTTCGCCTTGATAGTTCGACTATCTGTTGATAGGTCGACTATCTTCTGATAGATCGACTATCTGTTGTGATGGTTCGACTATCTCCTTTGATAGTTCGACTATCTGGATCGTTCGACTATCTGTCCGATAGTTCGACGATCTTCGTTCTTCGGTCGACGATCTCCGAGGGTCGTTCGACGTTTTCTGTCTGCCTTTTTATTTTGTATTTATTTATTATATTTAATTAATTAATACATTATCTGGCATGTTATTTCAGTTGTTTTATGATAATATTTCCAGGCAATATCTGCTCCATCCCTTTTGCCTGAGTCAAATCTTTTCAGATAAAGTTGTTTGTCTTATTAGCTGACATTGTATTTTACTTTATCTGCTGTCAGTCCTTTATAGCCATTAGACTGAAAAGTCTTTCTTCTGCTATAAAGAGTTTATTTCTGATGTGACTTTATTTAGTACTTTATTATCAGATTGCTTCCTGCAGCTTCTTCGAAAGAGGTTTATACCTTTTATAGAATGTTTTTGCTGCAGAGATTGTTTGTCTTTTTGATATTTGCAGCCCAGGTCTCAAGTTTCAGAAGAAGACAAACAATTCAAATTGAAGAGAGCCGTTGCTTGTTGCTGCTATAAAAGGAATCCTTTGGAGAAGGATTTGAGCTAGCTAACCAGTTATTCTTTTAAGCATTCAAGCCTTCATCAAGACCAAGTTTTCTGCTCTCAGCAATACTCATTCAACTGAGAAGTGTTAAGCTCTTCTGCTCTTCTTCAACCTGAGTTCTCCTGCTTCCAGGAAGTTCAAACTCAGAGTTCTTTTGAAGAAGAAGAAGAAGAAGACAGCTGCTTGAAGATTTCTAATTTTATTATTTATTATCTTCTTATAGTTTTTCCTTCAGATCTTTCTGAAGAGTTTTCTGCACTGAAGCAAGACTTCACCTGGACATTTTTGAGCCAGGGAGAGCCTTGATTCTTTAGAGCTTTCTAGCTCAGTGCAAGTCTTTGTGCTTCTCTAATCTATTGTAAAATAGAGAAGACATCTTAACCTTCTTTCCCCCTCCTGTATAGGGTTATTACTCCCTTCAAAAGTATCTCTTGGTGGCAGGGCACCTGATCAAAAAACTGTGTTCGGTTTTTAGATACCTGATCAAAAGTCTAAAGGGTTTCTGGATCTACCTGAAGCAGATCCTGTTGGTGGCAGGGCACCTGATCAAAAACCTGAGTGGATTCCTACCTTGTTGGTAGAAGAGTGGACGTACCCAAGTTGTTTAGGGAACCACTATAAATTCTTTGTGTCGTCTGGATTGCCTTGTTTAATTCCTGCATTGTGGCTGTGAATAGATATAACTAGGTTTGCTAGTTGCTGATTAGGTTTTCCAAGCCTTAACTGTAATTACAGTTAGCTTGAGTTTGTGCACAACACTTGTGTTAGGCTATAGGGTTAATTCTATATCTATAATCTTTTCATTCCGCATTTCACTCCAAGGGAGTTGGGTAGACCATTAAGTTTTGTCTAGTGCAAAATTTGATAACTCTATTCACCCCCCTCTAGAGTAGTATCTATCCCTTCACTTTCAACCTGCCATGCCAGCTAATGGGAGCCTGGGTGGCGAGACCCCCTCCGGGTAAAAAACACTTAACCTCCCAGAGGGGTCAACCTGTCATGCCAGCTGATGGGAGCTTTGGTGGCGAGACCCTCTTCAGGTAAAAAACACTTAACCTCCTGCAGGGGTCAACCTGTCATGCCAGATGATGGGAGCCTGGGTGGCGAGACCCCCTTCGGGTAAAAAACACTTAACCTCCCGGAGGGGTCAACCTGTCATGGAAGTTGATGGGAGCCTGGGTGGCGAGACCCCCTCCGGGTAAAAAACACTTAACCTCCCGGAGGGGTCAACCTTCCATGGCAGCTGATGGGAGCCTGGGTGGCGAGACCCCATACGGGTAAAAAACACTTAACCTCCCGGAGGGGTCAACCTGTCATGGCAGCTGATGGGAGCCTGGGTGGCGAGACCCCCTCCGGGTAAAAACACTTAACCTCCTGGAGGGGTCAACCTGCCATGCCAGCTGATGGGAGCCTGGGTGGGGAGACCCCCTTCGGGTAAAAAACACTTAACCTCCCGGAGGGGTCAACCTATCATGCCAGCTGATGGCAGCCTGGGTGGCGAGACCCCCTCCAGGTAAAAAACACTTAACCTCCCGGAGGGGTCAACTTGTCATGCCAGCTGATGAGAGCTTGGGTGGCGATACCCCCTCCGGGTAAAAAGCACTACCTCCCGGAGGGGTCAACCTGCCATGCCGGCTGATGGGAGCCTGGGTGGCGAGACCTTCTTTGGGTAAAAAACACTTAACCTCCCGGAGGGGTCAACCTGTCATGCCAGCTTATGGGAGCCTGGGTGGCGGGACCCCCTCCGGGTAAAAAACACTTAAACCTCTCGGAGGGGTCAAACGACCATGCCAGCTGATGGGAGCCTGGGTGGCGAGACCCCCTCCGGGTAAAAAACACTTAACCTCCTGGAGGGGTCAACCTGCCATGCCAACTGATGGGAGCCTGGGTGGCGAGACCCCCTCCGGGTAAAAAACACTTAACCTCCTAGAGGGGTCAACCTGCCATGCCAGCTGATGGGAGCTTGGGTGGCGAGACCCCCACCGAGTAAAAACTCTTAACCTCCTGGAGGGGTCAACCTGTCATGCCAGCTGATGGAAGCCTGGGTGGCGAGACCCCCTCCAGGTAAAAAACACTTAACCTCCCGGAGGGGTCAACCTGCCATGCCAGCTGATGTGAGCCTGGGTGGCGAGACTCCCTCCGGGTAAAAAACACTTAACCTCCCGGAGGGGTCAACCTATCATGGCAGCTGATGGGAGCCTGGGTGGTGAGACCCCCTCCAGGTAAAAAACACTTAACCTCCCGGAGGAGTCAACCTGCCATGACAGCTGATGGGAGTCTGGGTGGCGAGACCCCCTCCGAGAAAAAAACACTTAACCTCCCGGAGGGGTCAACCTGCCATGCCAGCTGATGGGAGCCTGGGTGGCGAGACCCCCTCCGGGTAAAAAACACTTAACCTCCCGGAGGGGTCAGCTGCCATGCCAACTGATGGGAGCCTGGGTGGCGAGACCCCCTCCGGGTAAAAAACACTTAACCTCCCGGAGGGGTCAACCTGCCATGCCAACTGATGGGAGCCTGAGTGGCGAGACCCCCTCCGGGTAAAAAACACTTAACCTCCCGGAGGGGTCAACCTGCCATGCTAGCTGATGGGAGCCTTGGTGACGATACCCCCTCCGGGTAAAAAGCAGTACCTCCCGGAGGGGTCAACTTGCCATGCCGGTTGATGGGAGCCTGAGTGGCGAGACCCCCTCCAGGTAAAAAACACTTAACCTCCTGGAGGGGTCAACCTGCAATGCCAGCTTATGGGAGCTTGGATGGCGGGACCCCCTCTGGGTAAAAAACACTTAACCTCCCGGAGGGGTCAACCTGCCATGCCAGCTGATGGGAGCCTGGGTGGCGGGACCCCCTCCGGGTAAAAAACACTTAACCTCCCGGAGGGGTCAACCTTCCATGCCAGCTGATAGGAGCCTGGGAGGCGAGACCCCCTCCGGGTAAAAAACACTTAACCTCCCGGAGGGGTCAACCTGCCATGCCAGCTGATGGGAGCCTGGGTGGCGAGACCCCCTCTGAGTAAAAAACACTTAACCTTCCGGAGGGGTCAACCTGCCATGCCAGCTGATGGGAGCCTGGGTGGCGAGACCCCCTCCGGATAAAAAACACTTACCCTCCCGGAGGGGTCAACCTGTCATGCCAGCTGATGGGAGCCTGGGTGGCGAGACCCCCTCCGGGTAAAAAACACCTAACCTCCCGGAGGGGTCAAACTGTCATGCCAGCTGATGGGAGCCTGGGTGGCGAGACCTCCTCCGGGTAAAAAACACTTAACCTCCCGGAGGGGTCAACCTATCATGCCAGCTGATGGGATCCTGGGTGGAGAGACCCTCTCTGGGTAAAAAACACTTAACCTCCCGGATGGGTCAACTTGCCATGCCAGCTGAGTGGAGCCTGGGTGGCGAGAACCCCCTCCGGGTAAAAAACACTTAACTTCCCGGAGTGGTAGCCCTGACATGCCAGCTGATTGGAGCCTGGGTGACGAGACCACCTCGGGGTGAGAACACTTAGCCTCCCGAATGGTCAACCTGTCTGAAAGTGTCTAGTGTCAGCCTAATCCACCTATAGGCGGAGGGGGGGGGGGGGGAATAGGTACAGTGACGTCTTTTGCGGAATTAAAAATTACCTGCACAATTAACAAACCAAGCACAGAAAACACACAGTAATTTACAGTGGTTCCCCAACCTTGGGTACGTCCACTCTCCCCTTCGCCTATCTCCCGCACGGGGACGACTCGGCAACTCCTCCAAAATGAGATTGAAATCCAATCTCTCCACTCGGAGCCACGCTCCTACAACTCGTAAGGAACCCTTCCTACAACAAGGAGTCAACACTCCACCAAAGCGGGTTACACCCAACCCTTACAACTAGGAATAAAATTCCTTGCAAAAATTGAATATAAATAAGAAATACAAACAATGCAATTTGAAGAACCCAAGTGTTGGGTACTGTATCCATAATTACCTGGATTTGAGGAAGCCACCTGTCAAGCTAAGATGAATCCACAATGTATTTGATGAATTATTCTCTAGTTGTACTTGCAGATATTCCATGCTAAGTACACACCAATGTCAGGGTGCAGTGGGTCAATATACGCGGATCTGTGCAACGTAATCCCTCGTTGAGCAGATCAGTGTGTTGGCCTACGTGTACTCTCTCTATTGAGGTGTACTTAATTTCAAGTACAGGGCTATGATAAAGCAAGAGCAGACAAGGAGCAAGGATGGGCCAAAGACCAGCTCAAGGGGAGAAAGAGGAGAAACAGCCTAAGTACAAATCGACGAGAATCACTAAGTGATTCTCGCCGATTCGGCGAGAATCACTAGTGATTCTCGCCGAGTCGTCGAGAATCACTAGTGATTCTCGCCGAGTCGTCGAGAATCACTAACTGATTCTCGCCGGTTGAAGCCGGCAGCTTCGTCATAGACAGGGAAATTTTCTAAGGCAGAATCGTCGAGAATTACTTATGATTCTCGCCGATTCGTCGAGAATGACCTTGCATTCTCGACGATTCGGTGAGAATCAAAAGTGACTCCCGCCGATTCTCCCCGGCTTCTGTATCTGTGCAGTCAGATTTCGGCTAAGTAGAAGTCGGCGAGAATCATAAGTGATTCTCGCCGATTCGGCGAGAATCACCTATGATTCTCGCCGAATTTGACTTGGCAATTTTTCTGAAAGTTCTGGACCGGTCCAAGTTATCTGCAGCTGTTTGTACCAGACCTTGGTCCTTACTTTGGTGGGACCCACAACGGTCATCTTCTTGACCTAAGGTATATATACACTGTATTTGTGAACAGTAAACATACACGGGATTTTAAAAAAGGACAGCCGCCGTCTTGACCTAGCGGATCGCAGATTGTCGTCCGCCGCCGTCGCCGCTCGTGAAGGTGGTCACCGCCGCTGATCGTGGATTCTTCCTGATCTCCCGGTGACAGAAGCTTAGGCTAGCATAGCGTCTCACGCGTCTAACGAGAGATCCCTTGTCTCTTGATTCGTTGATCGGGAAAATCTTTCCCCTTCCGAATTGATCGAGACAATCGATCCTTGTGTGACCGTTGGAAGATCTTGCTTCCTTCGCTACGAAGTTTGAATTAAGTTGGCACTGCTGCTGTTCTCCGTCGCCGCTGCTGATTCCGAGAACCTTGCCGCCGCCTCAAGCCGCAGCCGGTCTCGGGAAAGATTCACTCCAAGTGAGATCTAGGGCTGTGCACTCTTCGTTGACTTCAAGAGCACGTCGTCAAACGAAGAGGGTCACCTTCTCTCCGAACGTCGTTTGTATTTCTTACAAGCTAGTTTTTAATTTCTTTGTAACGGACCGATTGGTCCCTAGTTGTAAGGGTTGGGTGCAACCCGGATTGTGGGAGTGTTGACTCCTACGTGTGGAAGGGTTCCTTCCGTGAGTGCAAGGATTGGATTTCAATCCTGTTGGTGAAGTGACCGAGTCGTCCCGTGTTGGGAGATAGGTCGAAGGGGGAAAGTGGACGTACCCAAATCGGGGAACCACTATAATTTGCCTGTGTACTGTGTGTGCTTGGTTGTTTTGTTTTATTGTGCAGGTAAATTTCTAATTCCGCAAGTACGCTGCAAAGACACCTATTCCCCCCCCCATAGGTGAACATAGTTGACACTAGGTGGACTTTCAAGTGGTATCAGAGGGAGGTTACTCATCAAAGGGGTTAACACCTCGAGTAAGCTCCTGCATCTAGTGTCAACTAGAAGATTAGACTCACGCATGGAGTTGGACTATGATGTCCATCCTCTAAGACTCCCCTCATGTACAAAGGAGTATTATCCTATCTAGAAAATGAGAGTTATGTTTCATCTGGAGGCAATCGACCCTCGGGTGTCAATCATCTTGGAAGAGGGTCCCTTCATTCCCATGAAGGCTTCTGAGTCTGGAGAGGATATCCTTATCCCCAAGAGTCTCGAAGAGATGTCTGAGACCGAGCTCTCACTGTACAACTTGGATAAGTTAATACGTCAGATCATCACTGATGTCTGGTCTGGTGTATCTCGTTCAAGAGTGGACAAGTGTAGGACAGCCAAGTCCATGTGGCAAACCATCTCAGACCTCATGGAGGGATCAGAGAAAGCTGGTACCGGTTGTCAGCAAGAGGATGAAGCCTATGTAGGAGTCCTTATTTCTGAAGATGAAGGGCATGATCAATATGTCAATATCAGGGCTCCTGTGTCCTTGTCAGAGACTGAAGAAGAAGCTGAGGAAAGCAGTTCTGATGAAGCTAACACAACAGTTTCTGCCAATCTGGATGGTAACCTTGAACAACAAAGTCTGACGCAGGTAACTTCTTCCTCATGCCCCTCTCCTCTTGAAGTTCCTGAAGACAGGAATAGTTTTGAGAGTAGTCCTTCCAATGATGCATGGGATACACATAGCTTCACTCAACCGATTGATAATCATGATTCCCTTGAGAGTGCCCTTCAGACGAGCAACTTACTTGTTGAGGAACAAGCTAAGGAGATTGCTCAGCTGAAGATTTTGATGAATCTCCAATTGGAATCCATCAAAGTAAAGGACTCTCAGATCTCGGATCTAGAAAATCATCTAGAGACCGAGAAGAGATAGTCTCCAATTTTTCCAAGATTGATGCTATCAAGAGGAAGGCAGAAAATGGGTGGATCTCCCAAATCATTAAGTCATGGAGAAATGGGGAAACGGTGTTCAGACCCCCCACCCCGAGTAGGAAGGACACTCACCATGCCTTCAGGTATGACCATAGGGATAACCATGGTCACTGCAAGAATGATCAGTCCTCTTGTGGGAGCACTCAGAATGCAAGGGCTGTCATGGCCACCCAGAAGAGAATACCTCCGGCTTCCACCAAGCCCTTTGTATTCTCGGCCACAGCCCTTACTCGTCATGAATCCGCCTGCATCAGCTCACAATGCGCCTCTCACCTCCCTAGGACTCTGGAAAGGAGGGATAGAAATCATGTTGTTAGGACTCATGAGGTCCTTGGAAGGGGGCTGACTGAAAAGAAGGCACCACCTCCCAGGCCTCATGACGCCTGCCATATGCATTCTTTCCACCCCTCCAATAGTCACGGTGGAAGAGACAATTCTGTGAGCATATCTGGCTCTAGTCCGTTTAGACCCAGAACTATGACTATCTCTGTCATTGGTTAAGGTCACAAGCGGCGATACAACATTCATAAGTGTTGGTGTTGTGGCAAAGTGGGTCATTTTGCCATAGACTGTTGGCACAACCAATCTGCATCAATGGCAAGGGGACTTCCACATCCTCGGGGCAATGTTAGTCTTCCCACCAGGATTCCTGAGGGGAGGCACTCAAATTATCATGCTAACAGGAACCTAGGACCCAATACATATTGGGCTCCTAAGGTAAGGTAATATTCTTTGGTGCAGGGTAGTCTAGACTTCCGAGTCATGATGGGAGCTAGACAGAAGATGTTCCTAGAATAATCTGGAACAAGTATCTGGAACGCAAGAAGTACTATCCTCAAAATTGAACACCTGGTATGCTCTTCAAAGGATCTCAATGATGAATCTTACAATCTCAGGTATCATTGATCAGCCTAAATAATTGAGTCATATTGTGACATTATATATATATATATATATATATATATATATATATATATATGTATATATACAAATATACTTTTACACATCTATGTATGTTCTCCTAAGGGCAGATCAAAGCTGTATAATTAAACCTTAGATATATTACTAACGATGTGTCAGTAAATCTCTGAAAAATTCGAGAAGGCACATCAATAAGCATATATTACAAGTTGAAAATTAAAGTCGACACGTCATTAGGAGTCACTTAGAATGACAACTAACTTCATGAATATCGCATGTATCGATCTCGACTCAAGTTATGAAATCTGCCAGCCTATGTTAGTAAGTTAGAAATGTCAAAGTTGCTATGACTCCTAAGCTGTGTGGTATGGTAAAACACACCTGGAGTAATAAATGATCTTCTCGATTTCGTTACAGCCTGTGACAAAAACGTTATGGTGGAATATAGGTGGTTTTTCAAGTGGTATCCTTGACAACCCCGGACAAATAAAATTGAAATTCCGGCAATTCTCATCGAACCGAAGCTCTTAAACCCGGTTATAGCTCAATTCCCGCCTACCCAGCGAATCTCGCCGACCCAGTAAATCCCGCCGACCCTTCGACTTCCCGTCATCCCTTCTACTTCCGATTGTCGCCATTACCCTGTCGAAGTCCCAGCATCCCTTCTACTTCCCGTCATCCCTTCGACTTCCCGTCATCCCGCCGACCTGGTTTCAAAGCTCTCCCGAAGCAGTGTCCCAGCACCTCCCAATACTCGCCGAAGCTCATCACTTCCCGTTTCCAAGTTCCTTTCCGACTCTTCATTTCCCGAAGCTCTCCCGCTACTAGGTTCTTCGACTTCGGCTTCATCGTGACCTAACAACCCTCCGGAAGATCTCTTGCAGCCGGAGTCACGCCCTCGCTTGGCCTCGACTCGGCTCGCCGCATCTTACGCAACGTGGTGCCGGAACCCTCACTGCGTCTCCTCCTAAGGTAATGCCTCTCTTATCCCAACCGTGCCTTGCGCATTAGTATAGACATTACTCTCAACCTCTTAGTTTCGCCGATTCTTAGAATTGGAACTTGATATTCCCCTTCTTTCTAGTTTGCTATGGCTCCAAGGACCACCGCTGGGCTGGTCACTAGCTGTGAATTAGTTCGAACCGGGTTCTCACACGCCTCGGATGAGTTCAGAAACATCATCATCATGCTGGAAGAGGCTGGACTCACGTTTGTACTGGAGCATCCCTGCAAAATTCTGGATAAAGAAGTGATGGAGTTCTTTGCAACCGCCAAACTTCGGAACGAAGACTCTATCATCAAGAGTAAGGTTGCCGGTGCACGGATCAAGATGTCTGCCAGGACACTGACTCAATGCTTGCAGCTTTCCAGTTCTGAGCACGAGGATTATCTGGAGGAACATGATAGAGCCAGGACCCTATTATTCTGTGGGCTAGCAAGGGGCACCATATCTATAAAAAGAAAAGAAGTGGCAGATGATGCGGAGGCTGAGGATGATGAGGAGGAAGAGGAAGAAGCAGAAGAAGTGGCAGATGGTGAGGAGGCTGAAACTGATGAGGAGGAAGAGGAAGAAGTAGAAAAAGATGTGCACATCACTGATGATAATGGTGTTCATTTGGAGACAGAGATAGAGGAAGAAGTACCTGAGAACGAGAAAGCAGCAGATTCTCAGGAGGATGCTGAGGTTCCGTCTGAGGAACAAGCTCCTAAGCAATTAGATGCAAGAATGGAGGGGGAGCAATCCTTTGTTCCCCCTGTGGAGTCCATCCTACTATCCAGCTCTCCCAGTGCTTCTAAGGGGGAGGCTAACCAAGGTATGCCTGCAGCTCCTCCACTTCAAGATAACTTAGCAAATCACACTGTAAATATTGTCCAAGGGATCCTAGATGAGGTCAAGAGATCGTTTAAGAAGTCCCACAAATCGGTGCTAAAGAGACTACAAGAATCTGAGGACCTCATGCTCAAGAACATTGTGCAGATCAACCATAAGTTAGATGAGATGGAGAAGAAATTTGATGACAAGTATACACAGGCAGGCACAGCAGTAACTCTTCTCATGCAAGGACTCAAAAAGAATACTGATGACCTGGGAGTGGTCAATAGTTATGCACATGTTGTGGCAAATAGCATACAGAAATTTGATGCCAACATGGTGCTCCTCAATCAAAATCAACAAGCCCTGCTGACTGAATTCTCCAAATCTCTGAAGCATATAGATGAGTCCCTGCACTCCTATGCAAACTCCATAGCACTCGAAGCCAAAAAGGGGGAGCAGGAATATACTACTAAGATGGAAGGGCTTCAGCACATCATCATTGAAAACTTCGATCAGTCAAATGTTTTTGTATATGACAGTTGCTAGTGGTTGCTTAACCAAGCTTTAGGCAATAATATACCTGAGGTTAATCCTGTACATGAAACCACTGAGCACAATACTGTGGATGACGAAGGGGCAAGTGCAGAGGCTGCTCCGTTGAGCGAAGCTGAGATGAAGAAAGCTGCTGAAAGGGCTGAACGCAGAACTTAGTTTGATCAAGATGCCTTAGCTAAAGCCAAAGGAAAAAGGCAGATCCAAGAGGGAACCTCAAGAGAAACACCAGCTGAAAAGAGGACCCGATTGACGGAGGAGGATGTGAGAAATGAAAAATGGAGTCCTGTATCAAAAAGTATCATCTTGGACACATTCTTGTTACAGCAGAAGGGGCACATAAAACGAAGTGAGGTATACAGTCAATACGAATGGGAGAGGCACAAAGAATTTGAAGCCAAACGCAACTTATTTTTCAGAAATAATACAGTGACAGATAAAGTTCCTCCTCCCAGATATCATCCTAAGCCCAAAGAATATTTCGAAAGACAGAGCAAGAAATTCCTGGCCCAGAAGCTCAAGGATGATCTTGCTAAGGAAAAATAGGCTTAGGACCTTTTTGTCCCTCACTGCACATCTTTGTTTTTATATTGTCTTACGAACAAGTATTGTGGTTTTATATAAATATATATATGTGATGACATGTTGTGACTCAAGTATTATTTTGTCTGTTCTTATTGTCTTAAAGTTTTAATTATTCTGTGGGTGGTGGTATTCATCTTAGCTAGTAGGATTTTGGCTTCGTCAAATAGGGGGAGATTGTTGGGTACTGTATCCACAATTACCTGGATTTGAGGAAGCCACCTGTCAACCTAAGATGAATCCACAATGTATTTGATGAATTATTCTCTAGTTGTACTTGCAGATATTCCATGCTAAGTACACACCAATGTCAGGGTGCAGTGGGTCAATATACGCGGATCTGTGCAACGTAATCCCTCGTTGAGCAGATCAGTGTGTTGGCCTACGTGTACTCTCTCTATTGAGGTGTACTTAATTTCAAGTACAGGGCTATGATAAAGCAAGAGCAGACAAGGAGTAAGGATGGGCCAAAGACCAGCTCAAGGGGAGAAAGAGGAGAAACAGCCTAAGTACAAATCGACGAGAATCACTAAGTGATTCTCGCCGATTCGGCGAGAATCACTAGTGATTCTCGCCGAGTCGTCGAGAATCACTAGCTGATTCTCGCCGGTTGAAGCCGGCAGCTTCGTCACAGACAGGGAAATTTTCTAAGGCAGAATCGTCGAGAATTACTTATGATTCTCGCCGATTCGTCGAGAATGACCTTGCATTCTCGACGATTCGGTGAGAATCAAAAGTGACTCCCGCCGATTTTCCCCGGCTTCTGTATCTGTGCAGTCAGATTTCGGCTAAGTAGAAGTCGGCGAGAATCATAAGTGATTCTCGCCGATTCGGCGAGAATCACCTATGATTCTCGCCGAATTTGACTTGGCAATTTTTTTGAAAGTTCTGGACCGGTCCAAGTTATCTGCAGCTGTTTGTACCAGACCTTGGTCCTTACTTTGGTGGGACCCACAACGGTCATCTTCTTGACCTAAGGTATATATACACTGTATTTGTGAACAGTAAACATACACGGGATTTTAAAAAAGGACAGCCGCCGTCTTGACCTAGCGGATCGCAGATTGTCGTCCGCCGCCGTCGCCGCTCGTGAAGGTGGTCACCGCCGCTGATCGTGGATTCTTCCTGATCTCCCGGTGACAGAAGCTTAGGCTAGCATAGCGTCTCACGCGTCTAACGAGAGATCCCTTGTCTCTTGATTCGTTGATCGGGAAAATCTTTCCCCTTCCGAATCGATCGAGACGATCGATCCTTGTGTGACCGTTGGAAGATCTTGCTTCCTTCGCTACGAAGTTTGAATTAAGTTGGCACTGCTGCTGTTCTCCGTCGCCGCTACTGATTCCGAGAACCTTGCCGCCGCCTCAAGCCGCAGCCGGTCTCGGGAAAGATTCACTCCAAGTGAGATCTAGGGCTGTGCACTCTTCGTTGACTTCAAGAGCACGTCGTCAAACGAAGAGGGTCACCTTCTCTCCGAACGTCGTTTGTATTTCTTACAAGCTAGTTTTTAATTTCTTTGTAACGGACCGATTGGTCCCTAGTTGTAAGGGTTGGGTGCAACCCGGATTGTGGGAGTGTTGACTCCTACGTGTGGAAGGGTTCCTTCCGTGAGTGCAAGGATTGGATTTCAATCCTGTTGGTGAAGTGACCGAGTCGTCCCGTGTTGGGAGATAGGTCGAAGGGGGAAAGTGGACGTACCCAAATCGGGGAACCACTATAATTTGCCTGTGTACTGTGTGTGCTTGGTTGTTTTGTTTTATTGTGCAGGTAAATTTCTAATTCCGCAAGTACGCTGCAAAGACACCTATTCCCCCCCCATAGGTGAACATAGTTGACACTAGGTGGACTTTCACCAAGGTCCTTCTTTGTTCGTTGAGAACTTGCACGAAAATGACGAAGAATCCACACTTGGTTTTTCTCTCTTGGATCAGATCTTGACTTGATCGGCGATGGCAAGCGAGTGCGGCGGCGATGCGTTGTAGATCTAAACTTCTTGACGAAGCAAGCTATGTCACCAATCGATCTCAATTGGATCAAGCGTCTCTACCAATTCGAAATGGAGAACAAGTCTCGGTCGACGAATCGAAAGGCAAAGGATCTCAAGAGAGAAGCAAGGGACCAGCGGCTTGCCTCGGTTCTGCCTTCGAGTGATCGGCGGCAAGCGGCGATCTGCGTGCGACAGGCGACGATCGACGGCGGCGAAAGCTAGGTCACGACTGAAAAATTTCTTTTCGTATTTCTGGATCCGTGTAGAATATGATTTAAACTTAGGTATATATCCCCCAAAGCAAACCCTAAGTTGCCGTTGCGGGACCCACGTAGGAAGGAACAAAGCTTCGATTTAAACTGTGCATGGCGGCCCTGTTCGGTCCAGTTTAGCGGCTTAAATCTGCTAAGTCAAAATCGGCGGGTATCACCAACGATACCCGTCGACATCGGCGGGCATCGCTGGTGATGCCCTTCGATTTTGAATTGGATAATTTCTGACCATGGAGAATTCTGGATCAAGGCAGCTAAGGCCGATCGACGGCTATCGATGAACATGCCTGACGAAGTCGACGGGTATTAGTGACGATACCCGACGATGTCGTTGGGTATGACTCACGATTCCCTTCGATTCTTACTTAGGAAAATTTCCCATTTCTTCCTTCTACTTTCTTGAGCCTTAGGCTTTGACCTTTCTTTCTCCTTCTTCTGCTCTTGGTCTTCCGTGAGCCTGTACTTGAAAATAAGTACACCCCAATAGAGAGAGCACACGTGAGTCAACACACTTGCCCACACAACGAGGGATTACGTTGCGTAAGCCCGTGTATATTGACCCACTGTACCCTGACATTGGTGTGTACTTGGCATGGAATAGCTGCAAGCACAAATTGAAAAGACATATCAAATACATCTCAATTCACCTTAGCTTGATCAGGTGCTTCTTCAACTCCGGGCTTTTGTGGATACAATACCCAATAATCTCCCCCTATTTGAAGAAGCCTAAACCCTACAAGCTAAGGTGAACTGTATAGCAGAAGTGATAACATAAAGCATAAAGAAAATGTGCTGGAATTCATTACCATTTCCATCATTGGGCCACCTTGGGGCCACTTTAGCCGAGAGGGTAATCTCCCCCTTAGCTTCCTTAACCTAGAGAGAGTTCTCCCCCTTTTTGGCTTCTGCAAATATGGAGCTCCCTTAGGGACATCATGCTCCCCCTTAAAGTCTGCATTCATGCATAGACTTGACTTCTGAGCTGTAGCTCCCCCTTGATCCAAGGTCCATGTGCAGCTCAAGCCTCTTCAGTCCATGTTCAACATCCCAAGTTCAGTCTTGAAGAAGTTGAACTTGGTCTCGTCCAGCGGCTTTGTGAAGATATCTGCGAGCTGCTGATCAGTGGGGACATAGCTGAGTGCAATGTCCTTATTCTCCACATGCACCCGAATGAAGTGGTAGCGCACTTCAATATGTTTTGTCCGGCTATGCGATACTGGATTATTAGCTATGGCAATTGCACTCGAGGAGTCACAATACATAGGAATCTCTCTGTACTACAGATTGTAATATTCCAGCTGGTTCCTTATCCACAGGAGTTGTGCACAACAGCTGCTTGCTGACATATATTCTGATTCTGCCGAAGAAGTTGCGACGCAGTTCTGCTTCTTACTAATCCATGAAATAAGCCTTCTTTCGAGGAATTGACACGTCCCGGAAGTGCTTTTCCTATCACCCTGCTTTCTGCAAAATCAGCATCTGAAAAGCCAATAAGCTCGACATCATTGCTTCTCTGGTACCACAAGCCAAGATTAGGTGTGTCTTTAAGGTATCTCAATATTCGCTTTGCAGCAACGTAATGAGATTCCTTAGTGTTTACCTGGAATCTAGCACAAACACATGTGGAAAACATAATGTCCGGTCTACTGGCAGTAAGGTAGAGCAGGGATCCAATTATGCTTCTGTACTTGGATTCCTCAAAAGGTTTCCCTTTCTCGTCCTTGTCCAGAGATACAGTTGATCCCATTAGAGTCCTCATAGAGGTTGCACTCTCCATTCCGAACTTCTTTAGAAGTTCATTTGTGAACTTCATTTGGGAGATGAAAATTCCCTCTACAGATTGTTTCACTTGAAGTCCTAAGAAGTACTTCAGCTCTCCCATACTGCTCATTTCAAACTTCCCTTGCATGAGATTTGAGAACTTCTTGCAAAGGTTGTTATCGGTTGAGCCGAATATTATGTCATCGACATAGATTTGCACTAGTAAAATCTTGCCTTTGACTTCCCTAAGAAACAATGTCTTGTCTATTTTTCCTCTTGAGAACTTGTTCTCAATAAGAAACCTAGACAATGTCTCATACCAAGCGCGGGGAGCTTGCTTTAAGCCATATAGTGCTTTATTAAGAAAGTACACATGTTCAGGTAAAGTTGGATTAACAAAACCTGGGGGTTGAGCTACGTATACTTCTTCTTTCAAATTTCCATTTAGGAAAGCAGATTTTACGTCCATTTGATAGGCGGTGAATCCTTTGTGAGCAGCATACGCGAGGAACAACCTGATGGCTTTGAGCCTTGCCACTGGTGCAAAGGTTTTATCGAAGTCAATCCCTTCTTCCTGTCTGTATCCTTGAGCTACGAGTCGTGCTTTGTTCTTTATAATGACTCCATTCTCATCCAGCTTGTTTCGGAAGATCCACTTGGTGCCGATTATATTTTGTCTCTTAGCCCGGGGAACGAGCTCCTATACCTTGCACCTTTCAAATTGATGAAGTTCTTCTTGCATGACCAATATCTACGAAGCATCCTTGGTTGCTTCGTCAAATTTCTTTGGCTCAACCTGTGACAGAAAGCTTAAGTGCAAAATCTCATTAATTGTACCTCTTCGAGTTCTGACACCATCCCGCGGATCTTCAATGATTTGATCGACGGGATGATCCCTCACGTGTCTGAGCTCTAGGATTCTTGCATTTGCAGCTGCTACTGCTTCTGGCACTTCTTCTTCCTGTAGAATTTCCAACTCCTGAGGGTCTTCCTCTCCTAATGAGGTAGGAGTGGAGATCTTTACAAACTGTTGAGCGTCATCTTTTTCAGTCTCATTTAGACTTAACTTTTCCAGTTTGGTACCTGCATCTACAAAAGTACCACTAGACGAGTTGCTATGAAGCAAACTCGCTTCATCAAATACAACATTTATAGATTCTTCTACAACCAGAGTTTTCTTATTAAAAATCCTATATGCCATACTATGACTACTATATCCTACGAAAATACCTTCAAAACATTTTTCACCAAACTTAGTACGTGGATATTTCCCATTATTGAGTACATAGCATTTGCAGCCAAAGATCCTCAAGTAGGACATAGTCAGTTTCTTTCCCTTCAACAACTCATAAGGAGTCATTCGATGGATTTTATTGATAAGCGCTCTATTTTGCACATGACAAGCCGTGTTAACAGCCTCTGCTCAGAAATATTCTGGTAGAGACGCATCATTCAATATTGTCGTGCTTGCTTCAATAAAGGTTCTATTCCTTCTCTTCGCAACTCTATTTTGTTGTGGATTATGAGGGGAGGAAAACACATGAAAGATACTCAAGTTTCCACAGAATTCAGTCATAGCACCAGATTCGAACTCTGTTCCATGGTTACTTCTGATTCTGACCACGGTGCGGTCTAGTTCGTTTTGGATCTGCTTGACGAACTTTGTGAATACCTCAAAGGTATCTGACTTGTGTTTTAGAAAGAACACCTACGTTAAACGGGAGTGATCATCAACAATCACCAACGTATATGACTTGCCTCCTAAGTTGTGAACTTGCATTGGACCGAATACGTCCATGTGTAGTAAGTACAGACACTTAGAAGAGTCCTTTTCTACAATGCCCTTAAAGGTAGCCCTTGTCTGCTTGCACATTTGACAAGCGTGGCAGGGGCTCTCTTTAATGCACTTAATAGTGGGTGCATCCCTTACTAGATTTTTAGAGAATAGCATGTCAAGCGTTTTGAAGTTAATATGCGTTAATCTCTTGTATCATTGATCACAAAGAGATGCACTATCTTTTGCAACTAAGCATACTAGCGCAGAAGAATCTAAGCTTAAAAAATTTAGACAGAAAATATTTCTGCTCCTGATGCCTGTCAATACCGTCTCCATAGAGGAACACGGTATAATCAGGCATTTATCCTTGCAGAACTTAACGTCGTACCCTTTATCATATAACTGGCTTACACTGATCAGGTTATGGTTTAACCCTTCAACATAAGCCACGTCGGTGATAGAGAATACACCGATGGAAATCATACTATAGCCTTTGGTGATTCCACGATCATACCCTCCAAAGATAACTTTGGGTCCGTCAGCAACAGAGGAATAATCACGCAACAAGCTTCTTGTCCCGGTCATATGCCGAGAGCATCCACTGTCCAAGTACCAGATAAGAGTTTTGGTGGCCTTTGGACATACCTGTAAAACAGAATCATTTTTCCTTAGGAACCCAATACGGTTTGGGTCCTAGATTCCTTGTCAGTTCACTCCCCTTAGGAATTTTAACTTTTTGAGTGGTCGGCCTCGCTTGGTTAACTTGAGGAGCTTCAAAATTCCTAGGATTGAACCAGCAATCCACGACAAAGTGGCCAACCTTGCCGCAACACCAACAGTTAAATCTGTTGTACCTTCTCCTCCCAGTCTCCTGCTTGACCCGTGAGATGGTAGGTTTAGCTGGGGCCTGGGCACTGGATGAGGGAGCGTCATGGTGACAACAGTCACATGATTTCTTCACCTCATTTTCCTTAGGTATAGCAGGCTTGACTTTTGGTTCCTGCTTCCTATGATGTCCTGATGAAAAAGGACCATAATGTTGCAGTTGTATTTCCTCATAGGGTGCCTTGAAAACACTCTCGCCAAAGTTGCGGGGGAAGTTCCATCCAAGGTACCGGCTCTTAGGTTTTTCAACCAAGGGTCGGAAGATGTGCCCGTAGGAGGACTCAAAATCATGTTTATTGCAGGGAAAGCTGGGCTTCCTGAATGTGGTCTGATTGAGTGGGGCCTTCCCTTTTTCAGCGGCAGAGGCTTTCTTGGCAGCCTTATTTCTTTTCTGAGCTTTGTTTCTCTATGATGATCTACTAGGCTCAGACACATGACCCAAGCCAGCACCTTTAACCTGAGCAGAGAATTCATTAACCAGAGGAAGAATAGTCTTGGGCTTAGAGAAGCTTTCTACAACTTTCTTCTCGGCCTCAAGCTGTTCTTCCAGCTTCTTAATTGTTTCCTGCTGAAAGTCAAGGTGCCTTAGGGAGCCTGAGTGCTCAGAGGTTAAGTCGAGGTGTTCCTGTCTGAGTGATATCAGGCTAGTGATTTCTTCTCGTAAGGAAACTCCCTCAGCCTTAAGGGATTTGACCTCCTTCTTCTGAACCCTCAACTCATTTCGACATCGATCAAAAGTATTGAGCAAAAGCTCATACTGTTCAAGGAGTTCAGCTTCATGAGCAGATGGGCTATCCTCGTGATCATCTTCAGGAGACTCAGAGTCAGAGCCAGAATTAGAATCAGAGAGAGGGGTGTGATATTTTACCTTCCAGTAAATGGGGGACATTCTCCTTCTGAGTCAGAGCGAGCCATGAGCCCGAAGAAGGCTTCCTCATCCTCACTGGATTCTGATGAGTCAGATTCACTGAGGGTCTTGGGCCTCTTAGCAATGTAGCTCATCTCTTTTTCTCCTTTTTTTGTCCTTTCTCTTTTGAGAGCAATCAGCAATAATATGCCCTGGCTTATTGCAACCAAAGCAAATAATATCAGCAGAATGATATTTGTTCGGTTTAGAATCATACCTGTCCGAAGAATAATTCTTCTTCTTTTGACGATCATCTGACTGATGTGTTCTTCTGGAGGAGGAGCTGTCTCCTTTTCTTTGATTTCTCATCCTGAGGAACTTCCTGAACTCTCGGGTGATAAGAGAGAACTCCTCTTCAGATAGCTCTGAGCCTGACGAGCTAGGATCAATATCTTCTTCTTCAGCCTTTCCCCGAGAACGAGCTGATGCAGCCGCCTTGCCTTTACTTGAGTAGTTTGCCTTCAACGCAACAGTCTTCTCTTTCGAGGAAGGTCTGGTGGCCTCTTCTTCAGCTTTTCTGGTATTGAGTTGAAGCTCATAAGATAGGAGCTTCCCAAAGAGGATCTGAGGATCGGTTTCAGCAAGTCTACCAAACTCCCTAATGGCACAAATTTTGTTGTCCCATTCCTTAGTTAAGGATCTCAGAAACTTGTCGTTCAGCTCGCCATCAGTGAAAGTCCTGCCATAATTCTTCAGGCCATTGACAATCTTGAGGAAGTTCTCAAATGTGTCTGTGATATCTTCCTTGGGCCCCTGTCTGAAGGCCTCATACTTCTGGTTCAGAAGGGATCTTCGATCGTCCCTTACTTCATCAGTGCCTTCTATCAGCACTATCAAGGATTGCCAAATGTCTTTGGCAGTTCTGTAGTGGATGAAGTTCTAAAGCATAGAATCATCAACGGCACTGACTAGAATGTTTCTGGCTTTCTTGTCCAGACCGTAGAGGTCCATCTCATCTTTGTCTAGATCCATGATCTTCTTAGGTACCTTCCTTGTAGGATCAATTGTAGAGGTGATCATAGGAATTTGGGATCCCTCCTCCACTATCATGAAAAGTCTGGGGTCGACTGCTTCCATGTAGTACCTGATCCTTTTTTTCCAGATAGGAAAGTTTGCCTTAGTGCAAGCGGGAATCTTTCCGGTGTTCTTGAACCCATCCATGCTTGAATCTTTTGACACTAGACGAAGGATTTTACTCAAGGTGTTAACCTTATTGACGAGTAACCTCCCTCTAATACCACTTGAAAGTGTCTAGTGTCAGCCTAATCCACCTATAGGGGGGGGGGGAATAGGTGCAGTGATGTCTTTTGCGGAATTAAAAATTACCTGCACAATTAAACAAACCAAGCACAGAAAACACACAGTAATTTATAGTGGTTCTCCAACCTTGAGTACGTCCACTCTCCCCTTCGCCTATCTCCCGCACGGGGACGACTCGACAACTCCTCCAAAATGAGATTGAAATCCAATCTCTCCACTCAGAGCCACGCTCCTACAACTCGGAAGGAACCCTTCCTACAACAAGGAGTCAACACTCCACCAAAGCGGGTTGCACCCAACCCTTACAACTAGGAATAAAATTCCTTGCAAAAATTGAATGTAAATAATAAATACAAACAATGCAATTTGGAGAACCCAGGTTCTTCTTCGTTCGTTGAGAGCTTGCATGAAAATGACGAAGAATCCACACTTGGTTTTTCTCTCTTGGATCGGATCTTGACTTGATCGGCGGCGGCAAGCGAGTGCGGCGGCGATGCGTTGTAGATCTGAACTTATTGACGAAGCAAACTAGGTCACCAATCGATCTCAGTTGGATCAAGCATCTCTACCGATTCGGAATAGAGAACAAGTCTCGGTCGACGAATCAGAAGACAAAGGATCTCAGGAGAGAAGCGAGGGACCAGCGACTTGCCTCGGTTCTGCCTTCGAGCGATCGACGGTAAGCTGCGATCTGCGTGCGACATGCGACGATCGACGGCGACGAAAGCTAGGTCATGACCGAAAAATTTCTTTTCGTATTTCTGGATCCATGTAAAATATGATTTAAACTTAGGTATATATACCCCAAAGCAAACCCTAAGTAGTCGTTGCGGAACCCACGAAGGAAGGAACGGAGCTTCGATTTAAACTGTGCATGGCGGTCCGGTTCGGTTCAGTGAAGCGGCGGAAATCTGCTAAGTCAGAATCGGCGGGTATCACCAACGATACCCGTCGACATCGGCGGGCATCGCTGGTGATGCCCTTCGATTTTGACTTGGATAATTTCTGACCATGGAGAATTCTGGATCAAGGCAGCTAGGGCCGATCGACGGCTATCGATGAACATGCTCGACGAAGTCGACGAGTATCAGTGACGATACCCGACGATGTCGTCGGGTATGACTCACGATTCCCGTCGATTCTTACTTGGGAAAATTTCCCATTTCTTCCTTGTACTTTCTTGAGCCTTAGGCTTTGACCTTTCTTGCTCCTTCTTCTGCTCTTGGTCTTCCTTGAGCCTGTACTTGAAAATAAGTACACCCCAATAGATAGAGCACACATGAGTCAACACACTTGCCCACACAACGAGGGATTACGTTGCGTAGGCCCGTGCATATTGACCCACTGTACCCTGACATTGGTGTGTACTTGGCATGGAATAGCTGCAAGCACAACTTGAAAAGACATATCAAATACATCTCAATTCACCTTAGCTTGATCAGGATCTTCTTTAACTCCGGGCTATTGTGGATACAATACCCAATATTGTCATGCCAGCTAATGGGAGCCTGGGTGATGAGACCACCTCGGGGTGAGAAACACTTGGCCTCCTCGGGGGGTCAACCTGTCATGCCAGCTAATGAGAGCCTGGGTGACAAGACCACCTCGGGGTGAAAGGAGACCGTCTTGGAGCAAAGAAAAC
Organism: Platanthera zijinensis; assembly: GCA_039513925.1. Lineage (NCBI taxonomy): Eukaryota > Viridiplantae > Streptophyta > Magnoliopsida > Asparagales > Orchidaceae > Platanthera > Platanthera zijinensis. The sequence continues at coordinate 268,535,349 of CM077079.1, read as the reverse complement.
AGGGGAATCCACAAGAGGTACCACCGACCCTGCCAGCTAGTGAGAGCCTGACAGTGAGACCATCTCGGAGCTAAAAGGACTTAGCTTCCACGAGAGATCAACCTGCCCTGCCAGCTAGTGGGAGCCTGGTCAGTGGAATCATCTCGGAGCTAAAAGGACTTATTCTCCACAAAAGATCAACCTGCCCTGCCAGCTAATGGGAGCCTTGTCAGCGGAATCATCTCGGAGCTAAAAGAATTTAGCTTCCACGAGAGATCAACCTGCCCTGCCAGCTAGTGTGAGTCTTGTCAGCGAAATCATCTCGGAGCTAAAAGGACTTAGCCTCTACGAGAGATCAACCTGCCATGTCAACTAGTGGGAGCTTGGTCAGCGGAATCATCTCGGAGCTAAAAGAACTTAGTTTCAACGAGAGATCAACTTGCTCTGCCACCTAGTGGGAGCCTGGTCAGCAGAATCACCTCGGAGCTAAAAGGACTTAGCCTCCACGAGAGATCAACCTTCCCTGCCAGCTAGTGAGAGCCTGGTCAGTGGAATCATCTCAGAGCTAAAATAACTTAGCTTCCACGAGAGATCAACCTACCCTGCCAGCTAGTGGGAGTCTGGTCAGCAGAATCATCTCTGAGCTAAAAGGACTTAGCTTACACAAGAGATCAACCTGCCCTGCCAGCTAGTGGGAGCCTGGTCAGCAGAATCATCTCGGAGCTAAAAGAACTGGACATGTTACCTGAATACAACTAGAATTCAACATCCTCCAACGGGGAAAAAAGTTAGGTTACATGACCCCCCCCCCCCCCCCCCCCCCCCGACTCTACCGGTCGGGGGCTGGACTCATTACGACATAAGAAAAAGATACATGACTCCGCCAAGGCGAGGCTTTTTCAGGGGGTCGGGGCATGATAGTCATCCCCCGACTCCATCCCACTGGACACCTCCATCCGGCTCAGGCTCTCCATGATCTTCTCCATCTCCTCCTCCTTGGCCAACCAAGAGATGGTGTTGACAGCCATGACGTAACACTGCCTCGCCATCCTGGAGTCTCCCTTGATCCTGACCTAGATCCCTTCTGAGCTAAACTTGAGGCACTGGTGAAGGGAAGACGACACACAACGGAAGGCACTGATGAGGGGCCTCCCGAAGATGGCGTTGTAACTGCTTGTGGCGTCAATAATGACGAACCTGTAGTTTCTTGAGGTCCCCGCTAACTTCACCTGGAGTCCGACTCCACCTTTGACTTCCTTCCTCTCCCCTGGAAATCCAAACAGGGGTCCGTCCGAGGCCAGCACCCTCCTTGGCTCTACCTTCATCCCATCAAATGCTTTCTTAAAATCGACATTGACAGAGCTCCCGTTATCAACCAAGATTCGGGAGACGGTAAAGCCTTCGATGGTGGCCTGGATGACCAGGGCATCGCAGAATAGATCCTCATGCTCTGGCATGTCCTTTGACGAGAAGGTGATCTTTTCTTCTGAGGGAGGGGTCTGGGATGTCGAGGCAACGCTCCGTCGGTACATCACATGGAGACTTGCCTTCCGAGCGGCTTCGATCCCCCCCCCCCCCCCGTGAATCACAGCTATAACACCTCGGGGTCCTATGTCGACCCGGTCCTCGCATACATCATCTCCTCCCTCTCCTTGGGGAAGAACTTCAATCGGCTCTGGCGGCTGTTGTTGGACTGGAGCTCCTGCTCCCCTCACTTCCAGGAACTCGGAGCAGGTAGCCATAACGTGACCCTCCAACTGGTGGAAGTCACAATATGGTAACTCTATTCTGCCTCTCCCCCTTCCCCTACGATTCTTCCTCTCCCTTTGACCAATCGCCATTGCTTGTTGCGGTGGGGGCAGGAGCTGTCTTGGGGCTTGCCTTTGGAAGTTGAACCTCCCTTGGCCCCCATGAAAGTTCCCCCCACGCTGGATGAGAGCTCTTCCTCCTCCTTACTGCCTCTAACCTGGTTCTGGACCCTCCTGTACCTGGAACCCCTGAGCTCTCTGCTCTTCTCTCCGCCTTCCTTCTTGATGCCTTGAGTCACTTTGCTCCTTTGACTCCGACTCTGTTAGCTTCGCCAACTTATTGACAAATGACGGGTTGGCCGCCTCAATGGTTATCTCCTCAGACGCCCTTTCCATCAGCTCCTCGAAAGAAAGGGGGGCCTTTCGGGTCAGGCTCATCTTGAAGAACCCCTCACGCAATCCCACCGCGAATGTTATATGGAGGGCATACCCTGACATCTCCTGGATATCCAGGATCTCCTCCTGGAACCTATCAACATAGTGGGCCAGCGACTCCTCGACCCTCTGCCTTATCAGAAAGATGGACTCGGAACTTCTCTTCCTCTTCTTGGAGGTGGAGAAGCGGAGCTGGAAGCTCCGGCTCAAGTCCTCGAACCCATAGATTGACCTCGGAGGGAGTTGATGAAACCAGTCCCCTGCCTTCTCCTTCAACGTGATCGCAAAGAGGCGACACTTGAAGGCATCCATCATCGGCCTGATGGAGACGACATCCTCTAACCACTGCAGGTGATGGACGGGATCATCCTTCCCGGTATAGTAAGCCATGTCTGGCACTCTGAACCCCTCGGGAACGGGAGCTGAGATGATCAGCTCACTAAAGGGTGACCCCCTAAGGGGTGCTATCGCCACCTCTACTCGCGCGAACTGCTCGCCTGGAGGGCTAGCACTCGCCGGGCTAGGGAACAGCTCCCGGCCGGGGAGGTCTCGCTCGACCCCCTCTCCTATCCTTTCCTTCCCAGGTCGCCTACCTGGTACACTTCCTTCTCCCCCTGCTGGGGTCATCTCGCTTGGACCCCTGGGGGTCGACTAATCGAGGGGGGGGGGAGCTAGCTCCTGGCGGGTTGGAGTGGAACTGCCACCCCGAGGAGCCAAACTTCGCAGCATCCACATGATGCCTTAAATGGATGCCATGAACTCCTCCCTTCCTACGAAGGGTCCTAGGTTGGGGAGCTCGCCGAGGTCATCACCACCTCCCTGATCTCCGGCCATGACACACTCCCGAGATCTTCTGTGCTGGTCACTCTCCACGCTCACGACACCAAAATATTGAAACCAAAAACTTGGTCTCTCGTGGAGTTCGGGTCCCAAAAGAGGGGTGACCTCACACCTACTACACTCGGGGGAACGTCACGGACCAAATACTTGGGAAACTAGGAACAGACCCTCGGCTATAGCGTGGAGGTCCCACCTTATACCCGGAAGACCTTTGAGGTCTCCCCCTCCCTAGCCAATGCTTGAGCTAGGTGCCTTGGAGGAAGAAAGCCAAGGGGATTTAAGCGGCTAAGGAGCAATGCTCTCCAAGGCACTCTCAAGGGTCTATTTATAGATTTTCTAAGTCATGGGATTAAAATGATCAAAATGTCCCTATGACAAATATGCCTCAAGCCAATAGCAAACCTCCACGCCGGAAGGTAGAGAAGTAATTCCTCCCTAGGGGCATAATGGTAAAAACAGGCTGAGCGCGCATAGGCCGGGCGAGCTAGGGCCAGGCGAGAAGGCGGCCTGACAAGCTGACGGCCTGCGAGCTGGCGGCTAGGGCGAGACCGACGGTCTGGCGAGAGCGGTCTAGGCAAGAACGGTCTGGCGAGACGAGCGGCCTGGCGCGAGACTGGCGGCCTGCGAGCTGGCGGCTAGGGCAAGACCGGCGGTCTGGCGAGAGCAGTCTAGGCGAGAACGGTCTGGCGAGATGGGCAGCCTGCGAGCTGGCGGCTAGGGCGAGACCGGCAGGCTGGCGAGAGCAGTCTAGGCGAGAACGGTCTGGCGAGAACGGTCTGGCAAGACGAGCGGCCTGGCGAGACGGGCGGCCTGCGAGCTGGCAGCTAGGGCGAGACCGGTGGTCTGGCGAGAGCGGTCTAGGCGAGAACGGTCTGGCAAGACGAGCGACCTGGAGCGAGACTGGCGGCCTGCGAGCTGGCGGCTAGGGCGAGACCGGCAGTCTGGGCAGAGCAGTCTAGGCGAGAACGGTCTGGCGAGACTGGCGGCTAGGGCAAGACCGGCGGTTTGGCGAGAGCGGTCTAGGCGAGAACGGTCTAGCGAGACGAGCGGCCTGGCGAGACTGGCGGCCACGCGGCCTGAGAGCTGGCGACGTGGGTGAGCTGTGGCTAGGCGGCCTGCGAGCTGGCGACCTGGGCCAGCTGCGGCCAGGCGGCCTGCGAGCTGGCGACCTGGGCGAGCTGCGGCTAGGCGGCCTGCGAGCTGGCGACCTGGGCCAGCTGCGCCTTGGCGGCCTGCGAGCTGGAGACCTGGGTCAGCTGCGGCTAGGCGGCCTGCGAGCTGGCGACCTGGGCCAGCTGCGACTTGGCGGCCTGCGAGCTGGAGACCTGGGCCAGGTGCGGCTAGGCGGGTACTGGCCGGGACAACCCCTCAAAGGGGTCGGGGGGAGACAAATATTTCCTCCCCCTACTAGTATATTTCCAAGGTCATGCCAAAATTGGCCACCAAAAGTGCAAAAGCTCTCAAATGCTTAAAAACTAAAAACTTGTCTTGCGCCTGCCGAAGGGACCCTACTCTGCGAATACGGGGTTGTACAGTTTCGGCTCGGTTTCGGTTCGGTTCGATTCCACTATAATTATGAACCGAACCGATAATGCAACAGTTCTTCAAATTAGAACCAAAATCATATTTGGTTTGATCGGTTCCGATTCCAACATAATTTTTAGAACCGTCGTGTCAACGGTTCCGGTTCAACAAGAACTAAAACAAAACCGGTCACTAACGGTTTGGTTCGGTTCTATGCAGTTCGGTCAGGTTTTATGTGGTTTAATCTTGTTCCAATCAGTTCTAACTAGAACCAAAACCGAATTTGACAAAATGATTGAGAGAGGTCAAAAATAAAAATCGAATGGGAAATATATTCTCGTTCAATTTTTTTGCAAGAGGGACATCAAAGTTCGTAGCCCTAGAGCAGTAATTTTGTATTACTTCAATGAAGAGTACTTTTTTGTCTAATATAGTAAGTAGAGTTGAAAGTTAAAAACTGAAACCGCAAAATCACAAAACTGTATCAGGTCACACTGATTCTAAATCATACCGAATGATTTGGTTGTTGAGCTGTTTCGTTGGTTGCAAAACCGCATAATTTGCAGTGTTGTTTTGGCGGTGCAAAATCAACAAAACCGTGTCGCACTGCAATTATTATAAATATAATTTTTCTATGTTATTATATATATTATTCACCTATTTTATTTGAGTCGAAAAAACATTACATCTTTCTTACATCATATAACTGTAAAAAACCAAAACTGCACCGCAAAAACAGACTCTGAACCTCATCAATGTTAAATCACATCTTACGGTATTGATGCAGTGTGATTTTGTTCAGTCCAAACCAATCCCTCTTAGTGCGAACGATTTGAGTTCAAACCACACATGTTTCACCCATAATACTCTAATAGTAAATATAAATATTATAGATAGATTATAAAATAATATTTTCATAATAATATTAATAAAAACTAATAATAATAATAATAAACGGATTGCAGTTCGGTTCAGATCTGATCTAAAAAACTTGGAACCGCTCGAGACTTTTATGTTGCGATTTTGATTCCGAATAATAAAATGAAAGAATCACACCCAAACAAATATTGTTCACAGTTTCAAAATTCAAATCAGAACCCGAATAAATCACAAACAGTTCTACTCGGTTATTATAATTTTTTTGTCTCGCTAGGCCTGGCGAGACGAGCGGCCTGGCGCGAGACTGGCGGCCTGCGAGCTGGCGGCTAGGGCGAGACCGGCGGTCTGACGAGAGCAGTCTAGGCGAGAACGGTTTGGCGAGACGGGCGGCCTGCGAGCTGGCGGCTAGGGCGAGACCGGCGGGCTGGCGAGAGCAGTCTAGGAGAGAACGGTCTGGCAAGACGAGCGGCCTGGCGAGACGGGCGGCCTTTAAGACCACCTTTTTTTGATTCAAAACTCGGGATCTTATGCCCAGAACCGCCGCTTTGCGGTGACACCTTCGCACCCGGGAAGGTCGTCACTATAACGCGCCGATTCTGCCGGCCTTTTCGATCACAATCAAGTAGCAAGTAGTAAAGAAAGAGAAATGCAGTCCACAATAATAAATCACATATAAATAAACTCCACAAAGGAAGCGTCCACAGTTTAACATCAGAGTAAAAACAGAGTACTGAAAGGAAAAGGACTTAAGCCCGGTAAAACAACACCTCACTACATGGTCACTCAAACGGAAGCTGAAAAACAAACTGCTACTAAGGAACGGAACTCACGGTCCCGACTGTCTGAACTCCTAAGCTAGATTGCCCTGTCTCCAAGCGCACCGGCCTCATGGGCTGCTCCTCCGGGCTGGGCTCCACGGTTCCCTAAAATGATGTAGTCCGAAAACCGTTAGTCTATAAGACTAAGCCCTATCATCCCCCACCCCTTCCCCCATGCCCTAAGGCACCGAGCGGAGAGGAAGAAAGGAGAGAACATGAAGGTGGAGAGTAGTCAAAAGCAGATGACGGTGGACCTAACTAGCAAGTTATAACAGGTGAATAATATAAGTGTTGTAATAGGTAAAACAGAAAGGTAAGTAAGTAAGAAATTAAACCTTCACTTATGTGAGTACACATAAGCCAAAGGATCTTTTACAAGGCTCCCATTGTATAAATGTCTCATTTCACTTTATACGTTGGGGTGTCGATTATCACAAGCATTATATAAATATTTAAAATGACCTTAATCTATAAAACTTGCCCACACAAGCTTATAGACCAAGGGATCGTTTTGCAGGTCCTAATGTATAAGCCTCTCATTCCTCTTATAAATTAGGTGTCAAGGTTCTTATGAATGATTATGTATGCAACTATATGGTGGGTTAATGATGTTCATGCAGTGCAACTCACACACCCAACTTTGTGTACAAAAACCTTATTTTCCCCTTTCAGAGCCGTTACCTCCCAGGATACCTCCGTAGTGGCAGACGGAAGCGGTGGGTTGGGACTCGCCCACCTCAAAACCAGTATTTGCACTACCGGTCTGACCTATCGTACGCCCTCAACGCATGGTGCACGAGGCGGATTCCCGCGTACTCTTGCTAACTGGACCACTGGACTTAAGGTTGGCGAAGTGCTAGCCACCTTGCCGAGTCAACGCTATTGGTGTCGGTGCAACGAACTCCCCAATATCGAAGACCCACCACCTTAAAGTTTCCTATTTATGCACATGCAACATTTAATATAAGAAGTCAAGAGTAAAGCTCCCGGACCAAACCGTCCGTCTTAACCACAAACCGAGACTAAGCTCCCTGGACTAAACCGTCCGGCTCAATTCCAAACCTCCTCCCTTTGAGCACCGCGGGATGGCACCCCTTTGAATACCTCAGGACGACTTAACCTTTTTTCAAATGTCTATCCTACTCGTGTGTGAAGTGTAAACCTATTTCAACTAATTACTCTTTCGATTTATTTAAAATTACGTTAGCTCAGGACACCCTCCGGATTATGCCCCGTGAAGGGTTCTCAATAGGCACTAGGAACTACGATGGTATGACAAACCAAAGTTCCCTTCGCAAGGCACTTCATAATATTGGTTAATTTTCTCTTACCCGTTCCCTTCTCATATTACATTAAACTAAAACTAGGGTAGCTTGAAAATTCACTCTCACAGGAACGACGATCTTTCGTCGAACCCGTGCTCCTTCTACCACAACCACTCACTTCTCGTCACTCCTTAGAACCTTCTATGACAACCTATCTAAATCCATCCCAATCAGCACATTGAGAAACTCCAACATTGCCCTAAGTCGTCTCCAAATGCGATCTTTTACGAAAACGCTAAATGCGGACCACCCTACACTATATGATGACCATGATAGGATGTCCTTTGTGTTTTCCTCCAAATGACCTAAGCTATTTACTGGGATCTTATCATGTCATAAATGAATCAATTCCAGGTTATGATGATTTTCTCAATTAATCTATTAATTAATTAATTTTCCTGAAAATCCAAGATCTACCAATTTGAACATGAAGTATACTTTTCAGCTATGTAAAAATCTTTATAAACTTAGGATAAATACTATTACCTCTAAAAAAAATGACATGTCCAAGGTTTGGAAAATTTTCTCTAAGGTCTAGGGGCCTTAAAGCTATTTTTGTAATATCTTGTACCTTTCAAAATTTGTGAATCAACTATATAAAGGTGGCTTTCAAAAATTATGAATCAATTATGTAAGACTTCTACTGGCTTGTAAATAATATTAGCCAAAATTTCATAATTTAATACTGAGAATTGAAGTCTATAAAAATTAATTACAAATATTTTAAATAGACATGCTTATGAAACAAGTATTGAAAATATAACTTCAAAATTCATAAATAAATTTCTACTAGCATATAATGCCATAAAAATCTTATTTCCTAAATCTCATAATTTTTCAACAGGTATAACAGCCATAATTAAATTAATTCCCTAAAGCTCCTTTTTAAAACTTTCATGAATAAGGTACTAAATTTATCCCACTAAAATTTATATAAAAATCCAGGAATATTCATTCTAACCTAAAGACCTCACTTCCAAGATTTTATGAGATTTCAATAATTAAAAAGATCCTAAATAATTAAATCTTCAATTAGGGCTTCAACAACATTTACAAATGAAGTATTAGGTATTATCATCATAAAATTCCAGTAAAAATACCTAAGGGTCCTATCTACCCTAGATTTACTCTATCAAAGTTTCACAGCTTTTAGATGACATTAAATTACTGTTTTGACCTAAAAGCCCTTCTACCCTAAAACTAGGGTTTTGCTTTTGAGGAACCTACTTACCTCTAACTCTTTTAAATTCCAACAAGAGGGTTAAATACTCATTAACTACCCCTCCACCAAATCTCAAGGCCATTCAAGGGCATTTACCCCTATGTCTTTCGCAACCCTCAAAATCCTTTCCTTAGGGTTTGGGCTTGGGTCCTAGGATAAACCAACCCTAAACCCTCCCATCTTCCCCAAGGGGGTACTTAAGATAATTCAAAGCTAGTGGTAGACATCTCAACCTCTGATGAGGTGAGTTGACCTCTCAATCTCCAAAGAGCATTTTTCCCAAAACACCCTTCACTAGGTCAAAACTAGGGTTTACTAAATTCCTATTCAAAACTCATCCAAATGAGCTGAATTTTGGGGTACATCTAGATATAAATACCAGGGACCACTCACCAAGACTTGGGAGGGTATGGAGGTCATTTGGTCCACAAAATCTCTAACCCTAGCTTTTCCCAAGTTAGGACAAAATACCTAATTAAATTAACTCCAAATTTACCCAAATTTGGACAGCCCCTAACAAACAATAATATTGACTCCCTGTCCAAATTTCAAGTCATTTTGACAGAGAGATAAGGGTGGGCACCCTCTTGAATTCCTAGGGCACAATTCCCAAGGTAGGGCTAGGGTTTGGTCAAACCCTACTCAAATCTTATCCAAATGTGCTCAAATTTTCTACATAGTTATATATTAATGCTAGGGACCCCTCACCAAAATTTGGGAGGGTATGATGGTCATTTATCCCCTTAATTCCCTAACCCTAGATTTTCTAGGTTTAGGGCAAAACCCTAGGTTAAAATACTCTAAATGCCCTCCAACTTTTACAGAAGCTAGTTTTAGATAATATTAAGCTCCAGTCCAAAATTTAAAGTATTTGAACCAAGGGTTAGGTGTGGGGAATTATTTGAAACTCTGTCCTACATATAGGACCCACCCTAGTAAAATTACCCTACAGGTCTAGGTTCTCAACCAATTTTTCACCACAACATATCAAACTGTAGGTATTCCAAAGGCCTACAATTTTTTTTATTATAAATGTTTTCATGAGATGCCCAGAAGGGGCCTAAAAATCAACATGTAGTAAACTGTTAAAAAATGAAATAATAAAACAATAATTTGTGTATTTTAAGTCTTGCACGCATCTTGAAGCAATCCTAGGGCAGCTGTACTTCGTCTTCTCCAAGTGGCCTGAACCAGAACCGTGGGAAGTGATTATCTCGAGCCTTTTCCCGGCCACTAGGTGCGGCGCCACCACCGGGAAACAACTCCTACATGTTCCCGGTGGTGGGGGCTAGCCTTGCCGGCGGCTAGGGCGGCCGGAGGTGGTGGCGCCGCCCAACCCGAGCCCACCCAAAAGCCATGAAAATGGCAAAAAAATTATGGTTTTTGGTTCCCTCCGACCGGCTACTCGAGCCCGACCTCTACTCTAATTATTCTAGGATCTAAACATAAGAGAAAGAGAGGGGGAGGACCTGAGTTCGGGCATGAATGCGGGTTGAACGGCGGGATGCCATGGTGGCGGCGGTGGCGGCGTTTCTCTCCTTGGTGGCTCTGGCAAGCCTCTCTCCCTCCTGCTATGTTTTCGAAACTGGTCGCCCCTCTCTCCTATATGAGTATATAAAGAGGAGAGGGGGAGAGGGGCGGTTTTCTTCAAGAGCCAAAGCACCTCTTCATGGTGGGGGGGGGGGTGGTTAGAGGAGAGAGAGTGAAAACTCCTCTTGATGGCCAGGAAAAGGGTGGGAGGAAGAGGTTTCAACTTCTAGGTGGCTGTGGGCCCCTCTTTGGCCGAGCCCCATGCCTCCCCACTCTCTAAAACCACCCTTCACTTCCACCACCTTTTCTCTCTCCTATATTTAGCCTATTTCTCACTTCTTTCTCTCTCCTAGTCACCCTCACGATTTCTCTTCCCCTAGAAGCCTAAAGTCAGCCCATAAAATGAATATTAAATCCTTAAATGCCATATGAGAGGGGGGCTCACCATTCTACCATGAAAATACCCCTTATTCTCACTTTCTCTCTCCTGGTCAACATGTTGGCTAGCCTAGGGTTTAGGGTTGACTTGGTCAATTTGACCTTCGGAGTAAACATCAATAGACCCCTAGGGACCCATTGACCTCCCCTAAGGCCTAGGTATGGTTAGGTAGGGTAGACTTGGCATAATGAGGGTGAGTTGACCCAAGGCAGGGTTACTTTGGCCAACTAGGGCTTAAGTTGACTTTGGTCAACTTAGCCACTAGGTTTGCACCCAATGGGTCCTTGGTGACCCATTGATCTCATATTAGGTCTAGGAATGCCTTGGAGTCAGATTGAACCCACCAGGCCACCAAAAATCAGGGTTTTAAGATTTTACTATTTGTAGCCCAAGTGAGTCTCAACTAGCTTGTTGGGTCACTTGACCTCCTAGGTTCAACCTAGGACTTGTTATGACCTAGGCATGTTAAAGTCACTCCTAAGGGGGGTCTAATTTGAAAATGGGATGTTACACGACCTGCGAGCTGGCGGCTAGGGCGAGACCGGCGGTCTGGCGAGAGCGGTCTAGGCGAGAACGGTCTGGCGAGACGAGCGACCTTGAGCGAGACTGGCGGCCTGCGAGCTGGCGGTTAGGGCGAGACCGGCGGTCTAGCGAGAGCAGTCTAGGCGAGAACGGTCTGGCGAGACTGGCGGCCTGCGAGCTGGCGGCCAGGGCGAGACCGGCGGTCTGGCGAGAGCGGTCTAGGCGAGAACGGTCTGGCGAGACGAGCGGCCTGGCGAGACTGGCGGCCAGGTGGCTTGGAGCCGGCGACGTGGGAGAGCTGCGGCTAGGCGACCTGCGAGCTGGCGACGTTGGCGAGCTGCGGCTAGGCGACCTGCGAGCTGGCGACCTGGGCGAGCTGCGGCTAAGCGGCCTGCGACCTGGCGACCTGGGCCAGCTGCGGCTAGGCGGCCTGCGAGCTGGCGACCTGGGCCAGCTGTGGCTAGGCGGGTACTGGCCGGGACGACCCCTCAAAGTGGTCGGGGGGAGACAAATATTTCCTCCCCTACTAGTATAATTCCAAGGCCATGCCAAAATTGGCCACCAAAAGTGCAAAAGCTCTCAAAAGCTTAAAAACTAAAAACTGGTCCTGCGCCTGCCGAAGGGACCCTACTCTGCGAATACGGGGTTGTACAGTTTCGGCTCGGTTTCGGTTCGGTTCCACTAAAATTATGAACCGAACCGATAATGCAACAGTTCTTCATATTAGAACCAAAATCATATTTGGTTTGATCGGTTCCGATTCTAACATAATTTTTAGAACCGTCGTGTCAACGGTTCCGGTTCAACAAGAACTAAAACAAAACCGGTCACTAACGGTTTGGTTCGGTTCTATGCAGTTCAGTCCGATTTTATGTGGTTCAATCTTGTTCCAATCAGTTCTAACTAGAACCAAAACCGAATTTGGCAAAATGATTGAGAGAGGTCAAAAATAAAAATCGAATGGGAAATATATTCTCGTTCAATTTTTTTGCAAGAGGGAAATCAAAGTTCGTAGCCCTGGAGCAGTAATTTCGTATTACTTCAATGAAGAGTACTTTTTTGTCTAATATAGTAAGTAGAGTTAAAAGTTAAAAACTGAAAGCGCAAAATCACAAAACTGTATCAGGTCACACTGATTCTAAATCATACCGAATGATTTGGTTGCTGAGCTGTTTCGTTGGTTGCAAAACCGCATAATTTGCAGTGTTGTTTTGGCGGTGCAAAATCAACAAAACCGTGTCGCACTGCAATTATTATAAATATAATTTTTCTATGTTATTATATATATTATTCACCTATTTTATTTGAGTCGAAAAAACATTACATCTTTCTTACATCATATAACTGTAAAAAATCAAAACTGCACCGCAAAAACAGACTCCGAACCTCATCAATGTTAAATCACATCTTACGGTATTGATGCAGTGCGATTTTGTTCTGTCCAAACGAATCCCTCTTAGTGCGATTACAATTTGAGTTCAAACCACACATGTTTCACCCATAATAATCTAATAGTAAAAATAAATATTATAGATAGATTATAAAAAAATATTATTATAATAATATTAATAAAAACTTATAATAATAATAATAAACAGATTGCAGTTCGGTTCTACTTCGGTTCAAATCTGATCTAAAAAATTTGGAACCACTCGAGATTTTTATGTTGCGATTTCGATTCCGAATAATAAAATGAAAGAATCACACCCAAACAAATATTGTTCGCAGTTCCAAAATTCAAATCAGAACCCGAATAAATCACAAACAGTTCTACTCGGTTCTTTGCTATTCTGGTTCAGTTCCGATTCGATTTTCGGTTTTCGGTTTCAAATGACAGCTCTAAATATAATAAATATAAAAATAAACTTTCCCTAAATTTATGGTGTTATCGGCTTTGGGCTGTTTTGTTTCAAGTAAAGCAGATCGGCGAATCGATTGCGTGTATGATGACTATACCGATGGTGATAAATAAATAATAAAATTTTCAGGACAAGAATATATTATTATAATATTTATATTTTTCTAATTAATATTATAATATATTACACATATATTATTAAAAATATATATTAAGCACATAAGAGTCATCGTGTGCATGTTACCCACTCTTTCGTCCATTGATTCCTAGCTTATTGGCTCAGCATCTATAATGCGAACAACTCTCCGATATTCTCCGACATTCCAAAGCGCAGATCTACAACGTATCCGGCGTCATGGACTCATTTGATTTGGATGCTTGCGAGAAGAATGTCTCGATTTATATGAGCGGTGTAGGAACAAACTAAGGCTTCGTTTGGAAGGACTTATTTTCACCGGTCAAACGGTTACAACCGCATGAACCGGTACTTAATTATGACCCGGTTCATGCGGTTGTAACCGCTTGACCGGTGAAAATAAGTCCCCCCAAACGGAGCCTAGGTCTGCGTTTGACGCGGCTTATCGCGGCTTATTTGTTTCGGTGAGATTGGACAAAAACGTCATTGTCATAGAATGTAGGCGTGGTGTGACAAAAGTTACAAAAAAGAAACTAGTTTGAGGCATAAGATTTTAGTATGACAATGACATTTTTACCCAACCTTATCGGAGCAAATAAGTTGTGATAAGTCACGCCAAACACATCATAAGCTGAGGTAGATCTAAGGAGGGGCGGGTTGGGGCCCGGGCCCTCCCAAAAATTTTGCAATAAAAAATAGACGGTGGATTTAAATTCCTCTCATTGAAACAATGAATTTTGTCTGCCTATACGCTCAAAATTGTGGTCAAATAATGTAGAAATGACTGCAGAAAGATGAATGCATTCAAATTATACACTAGTACATTCAAAACCATGATTATAAAGCTACACTAATAATAATTTGAAATTATTTTTCTATTTTGTGTTACTAAAGCTTTTTGAATTGGACCGAACATTTAGGCTCCATTTGGTTCGGCGGTGGCGGGTCGATCCGGCAGGTGAAAACGGAGTGTTCGAACCGGAGGGGTGAGGTGACTGCTCCAAACGGAGTTTTTTGGGGCGTTTCTGAAGGTGGGCGGGTGGAAACGGAGCAAACGCCTCAGGAAGTTCATTTGTTTACCCTCCTTCCGACAGCGTTTGCCCAAAACGGAGCAGCGAAACGCCCAAACAAATAGAGCCTTAACTGAAAATAGAAGGGATTCCGTTTGGCACAGTTGTAGCGGTCATGAATGAAGGGGTTAAATTATTATTTATTAATGCTCACCTAAAGAACTTCATCCATTTTTATATTGAAACGAATAATGTTTGTTAGGTGATCCTTAACGAATGATATTTGTTTTAATGCATGCGCTTGCAACCGCCACCACTATGCCAAACCGAGCCTCAGTTAGATCGATTTAACTTATTCAGCTAGTGTTCAATCGCTAGTTAAAACAAAATATAATTTAATTTATTTAAAATATATATTAATTCTTATTATATTAAGACATTTTGACACCTCAAAATTATACATTGAATCACATCAAGCTTCCGTATAACAAATAAAACAATCTTATAATTGATTGAGTAGACTCTCGCTGCACTTTACTGTAAAACACAAGCATCCAATGGTCAGCGTTGAATGCTCGCACACATCTCAAAGCAAGCTAGGATTTACTCACTTTGAGAAATATTCGGGCTTCTACACTGACCGTTGAATGACCGCATTTTACCGTAAAATACAAGGATGTACTTTACTCCCCCGAGTCCTACTGAGAATTGATTAGAGTAGAACATAAAATAAATTTTATTTTTTAATAAAAATATGTTGAAGCTAGGATTTGAAACCCACAGATTTTTCAACAGAATCACAAAATTGCAGTTTAGCGGCTTGACCAGCAGTTCTTGGCTGAAATGTTTCTCAAGCCTAATCAGACTAATTTCCGGGCAGATTCAGGCTTTGTTTGGCACGACTTATTTGCTCCGATGAGTTTGGTTAAAAACACCATTATCATAGAGTGTATGTTTAGCAAGACAGATTATGACCATTATACCAAGAAAAAAAAAACTAATTTTAAGCATAAAATGCATGACCTTTTTATATGAGGTCGGGCGTTCACAAATGACAGTTCGTGGCCACGGCCACATTCACGGCCACTACCACAGCATCAAACGAAGCCTGAATCTGACGGTTCAATCCTGTTCATTTGGATTCTAAGGACATTTTGTGCCCTGCCACCAATAAAAACGAAACCTTTATAAGACTCTCAGACCCTAGATTAACAAGACCATTTCAAAAAAACAGTTAAACAAAACAATAGCATTAAAGAAATTCTCAAGGAGCAAAAATATGACCGTAGCCTCATTATGCAACGCGACGAAAGGCGCACGGAGACCCCCCACCAAACAACAGAGACACGAGCCCCAGCTGGCATTCGTCATTCCTTCGGCGGGGGCGGAAAATCCAAACGAGGACACTCTTATTCTATGCACAATCAAATCAGCCTTACCAGCAGATTCAAATTCAACATTTTGTTCTCCAAGCAGGTCAAATAAAGCAAATATCCTAAAATACAGCCGGCTCCTGAAGGATAAAAAGCAGAAATCTGATGCAAAATAAATTTCTCATTTCTTTTAAAGCAGAAGTAGAAAACAACATAAACAGGCAGAGCATGAAACAAGAAGAGAGAATGTCAAAAGCCAAAATTTAAGAAATCTAAGCTGTAAATACAAACAATATTCTCATTGTCATAGCGCACAAGTTCATACATGGGTCCAGTCACCAAGTTTCGGCCGGCACCGGCGAAGTTGTTCCTAGCGGAAAATTAAGCTTTGCCCTGGCGGCAAGCTGCACGAGTTTCTGGAGGCGAGAAACTCGGGCATGGCATGTTAAAAAAAGCTTATATCTACAAGGAACGTAATCCACCTCGAACAACTCCGGCCAACTCCATGGCCCTCCAAAACAAATTAAGTGAGCAATCATATCATGCTTACCTTCTCGATGGAAGCTCCTCCGAAGCCCCTCGGGCAGTGCCCGAGCCGGGCCGAACAAAGAAAAAGAACCAGATCATTAAAATTTTGAAATTTTTTCCCAAGAGAACATGGTTTCTCAACATTTACAAGAATTACATCGACGATTCCAACCGGACCGGAGCAGCTCCATAGCATCCTCGAGGCAAACACCAGGAGACAGTTATGATCTACTGTGTATAACTTAGTGAGAAAGCAATTTTTTGATTCCACAAACTCCCAAATCCTGCAATTCAAGGTGTTACTTATCCAGATGCATTTGAACAGAAATACATATATGATTTTAATGAGAAGAGTGTGACTGGAAGGGCATAAAAAACCCTTTTTTATATAATAAAAAAAAACTAATTGGCAGCTCACCAGATCACCTGTATTACTGCCATGAAGGCTGCTTAAAAGTGAATCTTTCGGGTTCCCAGCCGCCATCTGGCTCCTTCCGCTTTAGAACGCTGCCGGCGACCTGATACAGCCGTGCCTGGTCCTCCATGAAGCCCTGTGAACTGGCGGCGTGCAGCTGTCTCGTTGAAGGGGCTCGGTCCTCCTTCGCTTCCTCGGCGTTTCCCGGACCAGCATTGAGATCTAGGCCACTCCTGCCCCATCTTCGGCCTCCGTCGGATCCGCCGGCGGTGCCGCCTTCTGGTAGACTGATCATGTAGGGTCTCCCATAAGGGGTAGGAATGGGGGCTCCGGCTCCGGCAAGTGGAGAAGCTATGGGCGGAAAGTACGAGACGCCAGATGAAGAGTCGACATAGGTCGTCGAGCCGGGAGAGAAGGACGTGGATGCCAGCGGAAAACCCGAGCCAAAAGGGAAGCCAGCATATGAATATGCTGTGCCCGCCGGTGAAAAAGCCATTGCCGGAGATGAAGGAAGGACCTGTCCTCGGCAAACATCACCTCCAAAGGAACCTGAACCGGTCACAGTCCCTAGGATCCGCTGGGCACCTGCGGCTGCAGCCATCGGATAAGATTGCTCTCCTCTATCAGGCAAGAACGACGGAATCGTGATGGCTGGATAGGAATTACCGGGCGGAAACCACCCGCTTCCAAGATCTGCATTGCTCATTCTGAAACCAGTGATTGGAGGAACAAATGGCATACTGTTACTGCTCTTTACATTTTGACTTCTTGGAAGTAAGTCTGTACCCAAATCATCAATGCCAGGGCCATTGAGATCGAAGTCTCTCAACATGTTGACCTCGCCATTTGCGAACCTTTTGGTTGCCGGTTTCGAAGGCAGCAGTGGCGCTTCGAACCGGTGTCCGGCGGCGAAAAATAACTGACCATTCTCCGCACTTTCGTCGACTCTGTTCAAATCGAGATCCAGTCCACCGGTAGCTCGGCCAGGCGCATCATGGTTACTAATCACGCCAGACTCGGAGCCCGTCGTCTGAGTCGAGTTCTGAGAAACAGCATCTTCAATAGACGTGTCATCGGCGACATTGAGATCGATTTCCAATGGAGGACGGCCCTGCTTTGTCGTGGTAGAATCCGACGACTGCACATCCGAAGTATTGAGCGGCATCTCTAACACCTTTCGAGGTTCCGCCGGGCGAAATGCGCTCGTGGCAGCCGACCCTTTCCATCCCAGCTCGCCCTTACTCTTCAATAAATTCTCGGGAGGCGTGAAAGGCCCTTTGGCAGGAGCAGCAATAGTCACGTGAGCTGGCGATCCGCTGAGAATGGGCGAGGAAGAAAGAGACGAGAAACTTGAGATTCGATTTCGGGGAGAGTAAACCGGCATGGCTGCAGAAATTGGCTCGCTTTGATTCATATCATCTCCGATTATTCCTTCATTTAAGTCAAAATCAAGCTTGGCCACTACATCTTGCTCGGCAGCAGACAAGAATGGAGAAATCTCTGCTGCTAGTGAAACTTCCTCCTTCCTCCCTCCATCAGCAGATGCCTCTGTTTCACTATGAACAGGAGGAAGTTTATCATGGCAGCTGGAACATGCATTGTATTTTTCAGGAGAAGTTTGTCTACTTATGGTCTCTTTCCCGTGTGGGCTGGAAATGGAAACAGTATTGGGTAATGTTGATCCATCAGCCCCGTCAGTACTTTCAGGGCATGGAAGTTTATCGATAACAGAGGAAGCAGGTCCATGGAGACCATTTTCTTCCCCTGTTCCAGTTTCAGGAACAGAATGTGGCTTCTGCTCTTTTGAAGCGCCTCCAACATGGGCATCTTCCTCCGAAAGATGCCGTAAATCGGCGCTCGCCATCTTATCAACATTTCTGCAAGGAGCGGCATCTTCAGAGTCGACGCCATGAGACGGATTTTTGCGGATAGAATCAGAAGCAAATTTAGTTTCTTCAGCAATCATTTCGGGGGCAAAGCAGCCGTTTTTTAACTGGTCTTTTGGGCTCCTGACCTCAGATTTGCAATCAGGAAGAACATTAACAGCCTGCACAATAATCCTCTTATCATCCTGATTTTGATGGTCATCTTTTATATGAAGCTCTTCTTTCAAATCTGCAAGGGGATAGACATATAAGTACCTACTGTTGACATTAATCATGTTACATAAAATTCACAGGTCCAAATAGAAAATCGCACCAGGGAGAAGCTCATTCTGTTGAGTTTTGTCTTTCAGGGAGACCTCTTGTACCTCATCCTTCGCAAACAGAGAAACATTACCCTTCCCATGTTTCTCATTGTCAAAATCAGCGCTTTCATTGGCCTGAATGGTATTTCGACACCCAGAATCGCAGGTAGAAAGTCTCGCCTTAGCCTCATTTGTCCCATTGCAAGGGTGGTGCGGGTGATCCTCAGTCGCCGGAGAACCACCTCCCGGAGACGAGGCGGGGGAAACTATATCAGATTTGGACATCTCTCCAGCAGCCACACTAGCAAGTAAATTCATGCCAATATCATCGCCACCTGATAAAGGTGTCGTGGCTTCAGAATATTTCGCGCAACTTTCGATCAAAGCGTTCATGGAGCTAAAAGAATTTCGGGTCTTATTTTCAGTAGCATCGGCACTTTTATCATTACCAGAAGATGAGCACGCAGTTCTAGAGATATCCACAGCCCTCATAGTTTCATCAGCCGGCTTTCCCTCTTCGTTGGGAATAATAGTCGACGAACGATCACCTTCGTCACACACAACTAACCCCGCCTTCACATCATTGCTCTGCCATGATTCCCCATTGAGGTCCGCCGGAATATAAGTTCGACCAGAATTATCCCTTCCAGTCACCTTCCCGTCTCCATGCTCGTGTTTATCCGGAATACCGGGAGAAGAAGCCCTGCTGCTAGCTGATGGGTCCTCCAAGGAGCCCCCGCTGGTGGTTCGGGCGGGGCTGCGACCGGGATTAGGAAGCCTGACAATTAATCTATGGTTATTCCCGTGGTCCGAAGCAGGCATATCAACTGTTTTTTCATAACTTATTCCGGCCTGGGACGCCTTGTCAATTGCCCGGAGAAGAAGACCGGGCTTGCTTAAAATAGTTTTGTTCGCCAAAAACCCATTACTCGATCTTCGTGGCCGCAGTGAGCTACCGGAGATCTTGTTTGCATTCACAGACCCCGCGGTAGAGCTCCTGGCGTCTTCCTTCAAGGTCGAGCCAACAGTTTTGCCGTGATCACTCGAGCAAGACTGGCTTGAACTGCTGCTCTTTGCCTCCTTCGCCGCTACCTGCTGTGGGTCAGATATTCCGCTGCCGACAGCAACTTTCGAAAGAGAATCCTTCGAGCTCATCACTGCCGGCGACAAAGATGATGCCTGCTGCTTCCCCGATCCCACGAAAGAGGGCGGGGATCTCCCGGCTAAGACCTTCAATGTAGATTGCTGACTGATTGTGCTTTTCAAAGATAAGTCGCCAGAACCAGTGCGGCGATTTCCTATATGAGAAACTTCGGAGAAACCGGGTTTGAGCGGCCACGTCACAGCCTGACTGGACCCAATGGGTTTTGCGTCATTCGTCTTCATCTCCGCATCGACTCTTTTCTTCCACGTGTCCACGAGGCTTCTAGCTTTTTTTTGAATTTCCACGTTTTTATGGCTTCGTAAATGATTCACGGATTTGCCGATATGACACGTCTGCAGGGCATTAAGATTGACAGGCAACTTGTCCAGCGCACGAAGCAGAGCCAACAAGAGCTCTTCAACTGCTTTATCACTCTCCTTGGGACTATTCCTATCACCAGACTTCCCTTTGTGAGCCTCTTGAAGCCATTCATCCAAAACCGGCACCCCGCGGATCTGTACAAACTTGTTCAGGCAGTCAACTCTATCCGTGGCAGAAATAACGTCGGCTAACAATACACGACAGGTTAAATCAATTTTCTTGCTGTTATCAACTTGCATCAGTTGAACCAGTTTCTCTACCCCATCTGTGCTCACAAGAGCCCCCTTCTCAGTTATTTTAGAAATCTCAAATTTCAACATATTGTTGTCGTAGTTGCAGCCAGTAGAATCGCCATCATCCGCCCTCAAATTCCGTTCTCGCTTGATCGGTTCTGCGACATGATCGCCTCGTTCCCTCTTCTTGCCCTTAATTTGCGAAGAAAACGAATTTCCGCTGTTCTGCACGCTGTCGGAACCAGATTTTAGCTGATCTGTTGAGGTTGGACCATTCAATCGCTTCGGAGAGCGGCCTCCAGACTGCACCGCAGCATGCATTTCTAGCCGTGTCTTGTCTAATAACTGATCTACTTCTTCTTGATGTTCCTGACAGATGAATGACAGTTAATAATCAAAAATAAATTTTATATTCTGCATATGCATTGTAAAAGATATTCATGGTGGAAACGTTTACATTTATATAATCCTGATCAGTTAGCCACCATAAACACTTATTCGTTATGTCATATACTCGCCTACACACGAAAGAGGATATCCCCAATGGCAACTCAACACCTCTGCGGAGAAATGCAACTTTACAGGGATGAAGCAGTGAGGCAGCGGATATTACGTCCTTGTGGAACGAGTAGAAGACTTCATTCGGTGCTGCTTCTGGAATAATGCCCTTCGCAAGCTTTACGTCGGCGAGTCGATACAGCCAATTTACGCACAATTTCAGATAAGCCTCTCTGTCGGTGGAAAACCAGCGTATAATTCCTATAAAAGGAGGGGCATTGCCAGCCTGGAAAAGTGCGCAGTCGCCAACTTGAATCTTTCTCCCGTCCTACCAGGAAAAAAATATATATTGTCAAATTATATGCATAAAGGGCAGACCTAATAAGTATTTGCCAGGTTTATCTTTATACGAGCTTCAAAAAAGATAAAAACTGAAGAGAAAAGAAAAAACTCAAAACTTTTCAGGAAAATCACATGTAAATTATTCATGATCAAGACCCCTATTAAAAGAAAGGTTACCTCTACACAATAAAAAAAGAATAATTTTCCAATGCCAAAACACCAGTTTTTTGCCCATGTCCACATAGGAATCTAAAAACATGATAATAGGTACGAGGTATATTCCAAACATGATAGAAGCTAAGATTTTGTTTTATCATTAAAATCATATAGAAAATCACCTGCTCAACATGAAAGAATTGTCACCAAAAAATACTAGCCATGAAACCAATATAAAATAATTATAACCAAACAAATACTGGCTGTAAGATAACACGATCACCCACAAACTTCAAATAACTATGACAATGTCAAGGCTTCAAGATAAAGAAAACATGGGCAAAGGTTTATATGAACCTAGATCTCTTTTTAGGGGATTCAAATCCTCTACATTGGTGCAAAATTGGGAAAAAATATATTTGCCAGGTAAGTACTGAAACACAACTAATACAAATATGCTAAAATATTCACACAAAAAAACTAAAATCATCAACTGAGACTCTAGAACGCCCATCGAGTTACCTACTAAGGCTCCTATTTGATACTCCGTTTTTGTTCCGATGGCATTTTTGATACACCTCACCGGAGAAATTAAAATAATGACGTAACCTCCTTTGTGGACCTCCAGTGTTGGGGTGAAGGCTAAAAACATAATTTTTGGATATATTTGTCACCGAAGTGTGGGAGCTACATTTTCCACCGAACCCACCGGTATCGCTCCCCCGAACATAGCCTAAGTCAACATTGTTAGACACGCAACTAATGGTTAATAGCATCACAATAACCTCTCATTGCTTTGGAAGCTAGCACTAGTTTTTATTCATTTTAGGATATTTTGTCAGCGAATTTATACAATAACACACAATCATTCACTTTAGGAAACATTGCACAAACTTAGCATGCGAGATAACCGAACTCAAATCAACTGTAACATTTTATTTGGCAAAAAGAGTAATATTGATCAGCTTTTGTATACTAGAGTTCAGAGTAACCATTGGTAAAGTCATGTGCTTGACCCGCAGTTTAAACTATCAGACCATTCAAAAAAACCATTATCTTGAACATTAAATCAATATGCAATAACTATTACCTATTGGTCCCTCAACATCAATCTTATATAAAATGGCTCAACAATTCACAACTCCCCGAACCAGTAAATAAAGAAGAATGAATAACCTACTAAGAAAAAGTTCTACCCCAAATTGAAAAGGAGACAACAAGAACATATCTACTCAACATTTTCAAAGAAACACATCCTCTTGGGACATAGTAAAAGAATAACACAAATCAAAGTAGGGAACAAAAAGAGGAGTAGAAATTGCTTGCAATAATCAGGATCATATAAGATCACATAATTTTGAAGCAAAAGAAACAGGGAAGGCTTCTTCTGCTTTTCGCAGGTATTTGTAGGAGAAATACAAATCAAGAATTTGAAGAATCAGAAAAAAAGAATGAGAAAGATAAGTTTCCTCTACACATTCCCTCACACAAAAGATATACTGATTGCATGATGACAGTAGAAAATGATAAGGCATTTACATTTACAAAACTTTCTTATGCATTTTCTCTATATATACAAGATCCTACATATACAGTTGTGGGGATTCGACATCAGGTAAATTATAAGCAAGCCATGTGAATTTAAGTCCTTGGAGGAATGGGATTCTGGAAGTGAAAAAAAGATCTCTTTTGGTGTAAGATCATGTACAGTGTTCAATAATTAAACTAAAGAAAATGGAAACAATTGACAGAAAATATGAACACCAGATGAGATGTAGCTCAAACTTTGCTTCATAAATTACAGAGACCTGAATATAATGTCAGAGTATGCTGCTAGTTTTACAAGGATTTCCTTTACACTTATTCCTAGATACGAAGAAGCTTTTAGGAAAACTCAAGACAACAATGTCTACTTTTAGTATAGTAATTTCAATACAATTGGCCCATTGACATGTGTCCTAACTCAGCAAAAAAAGTTTTTTTTAAAGATTTCTTGTGCTTAAAGTCAAAATGATCCAATTACATAACATTTTAAACTCGTGATAATTCCGCACTGAAACATAGAGAGGCAGGGAACGAATAATGTGCGAGTCACTTTTACAGTGCACATGTATTCCTAAAAAGCTGAGATAAGCCAAATGACGATGGTGGTGATAATGAATAGCCCCGAGTGTCAAATGTGTTAATTATGAATCTATTGCAAGAATTTGCCAACCTTTCCCGGGTAATTACATATCATGTTAGTATTAAAAAAATTATCGCAAGGGTGATAATTATAATTAAGCCACCAAACAGTCAACACAAGGTTAAAAAGAAGAAAAGCAAACCAACAATTCAAAAATAGTAAAAACTTTTCTTATAACAATTATACAACCGACCATCTCAGTAAAATCATGTTGAAAGAGTGCAAATATAGAACAATGTGAGGCATTGCTTGCCTGGATTATATATCCCCCACCCCCAGCTATAATTTGATAACACAACCATTGGCATGTAGAAGAAATAGACCAATAATAAAACATAAGCACAATGGCATGCCAAGAATGAAATAAAACCCATAAAATCAAGAGAGATTGCAAATTATGAAGGTGGTTCATCTTTCTGATAAGAAAGCCTTCAACTTTCATCCTGGAATCCCAACAGGGCAAATCAAACAACAACAAAAATGATCCCGATTAAAAAGTTTTGAACTTCCCGATCAAAAGATACAATTTTCCCTGTTAAACATCAGCGGAAAGAGAGAAATCCATCTAAGATCCCATTCTAATGACCCATGTATGTGTTGCCCTAAAGAGGCTGAACGAATGGCCCGACAAACACCAAAGATATACCAAATAACAAGGAGCACCAAAACCCCAAATCAACTGCCCATGAATAATACTTCAATCTGGAAACAACCTCAACAACAACAAAAAGGAATAACCCCCTTTACATGTTACCTTCAATCGTCTAATTGAGGCCGTCTGTCTAACAGAGGCCTTCGTTTTCACAGTAAATCGGAAAAAAGGGAAACCCATATATACCTTTAAGAATGAATCAAACGAGGTCTGGACTAAATTGGCTGCCGGTGATGGCGGAGGCTGAATCACGGCCGGCTTTTCTACTGTTGTACCGGCCGCAGGGACCGACCACATGTGCCGCCGCCGTTTCCTTTCTTCACCTTCCTGCCCATGCATAACCTTGCATCTTCCCCACCGTTTCCGGTTCCGATCCCTCGTCCTCCCCGTGCGAAACACATCAATTCACACTTGTTGACAAATCCCCTTCTCCTAGATAGACGAACCAGTAAAGGCTGGGTTACCCACCTTTTATCGCATCACCGATCCGCGAAACCCTAGATCCGCCGCGGTCTCGCCCATCCGCCGATCAACGCCGCGTAACAAATAAAGCCGAAACCCTAATTCGCTCCGCCGGAGCGCGGAGTCGCCGACGACTTATCCGATCGAATCGATCACGGGACGAAAGGCTAAAGCGATTTCAGCAGAGATTTGGGTCGCGAAAACAGCGATCTGTGAGAGGAGAGAGAGAGAGAGAAGAGGAGAGATGGTTATTGCCGTATGGAGAGACCACGCAAGACGGCAAAGGGGGAAGGTGTACTTGGTAGAGGAGTGCGGGCAATTCGGGCAAATTTACGGGCAGAAAAGGGCAGCGTGCTCACGCGTGCGACGGGGCGATGTTCCCACGTGCGGAAGGGCCAAAGTGCGAGGATCGCGCCGGCTCGTGCGTTATCGTGCGCGCGAGCGAATTTTTTTCGTCCACGGTTCAACCCGGTCTGGTGGACCGTTTTTAGGTTCTCATCTATTCCGATCAAGGCCTTTGCTTCCAATAAGGTAGGAGTGTGTGCCAATTTTGATAGGGGATTGTTAAGGGCAGCCAATGTTTGGGTAATGCCAGCTCAATATTATATTTTTTTATACTTGCAGATCACTCTGTTATTGGCAGCCAAAAAAAAATATTTTTTTAAAAATTTTTTGCGATTTTTGATGGACTAATAGAAGTTGTGTCAGGCACAAACCATTTCAGAATGTCGATAAGAGGGTATGCGATGGAGTTTGTGGAAAAGAAGAGCATTTGGGTTTTCTCATAAAGCAAATTAAATACAGATTATATGATTTCCTTGAAGATGACAAAACACAAATGAGCATTTGTTTAGTAGGAGCTCAAGCATGTCTTTCAGTGAATGTGGAAAGCTCTATACTTCCATTGACGTCCAAGAAAAAAAAGAACATTGTAAGCAGGTTGATTGGGATCATTCCCCGTCTTTTTAGAGGGAAGGAGTAGCAGTCGCGGGCACGGGATGGCGGTGGCGTTGTCGAAACCGTGAACCAGGAGCGGCGTAGTGTGAGGAAGGAAGGAAGGAGTCGCGGTGTAGTGTAATGAGGGTCTAAAGTCGCTCGACCATCAATTACGGCGACAGCGGCGAAGGGGGCAGTGGAAGAGACGAGTCGGCCCCCAGAGCCCAACCTAGGCCTGGGGCGGACTAGCACGAGCCCGAGACTAGTCGGGCTTTTTTCGGGCAGATCCCCCAGGCCTAGTTTTACGAACACGACTAATGCTTCATGATAAAGGAGATTATCAAAATTTGTGAGGTGTTTCAGAAAAATGGAGGAGCCCGTTGCTTGGTGTAAGAATGGAGACCGAGTATTGAATTCTTCTTGAAAATCATGGAACCTAAGGTTGTTGCTACTGAAGATAAATGACAGTAGAATTTAGAAGATGAAAGATTGTGGCTTTCAAGTGTCGTGGATTGGTCTGACCAATCCCTTCTAGATCTGAATGAGAAGCAACCATGTTTACTCCAAGAGACTGAGGGGATTGTTAAACGGGGCGCCGCGTTCGACACAAATCCAACTCCGGGCAGCCTTCTTTAAACTGGCCCCCATCAAGGGCTGCAGCCCACCGGCACCAACCCCTCTCCATTACTGTTCTCATAATGGCGGGTTGTTGTCGCTAGGCCTCGAACCTCCGACCTTATAAGAGGCTCTCCAAGCAGCCCTCATCACCCTCCGACCTTGAGGGTGGTCCGCTCTTCCCTTGTCTCCACAACTTCGACGATGGAGGAAAGCCACACAATCTGAGAAACCGAGGAAGAAATGTCTAAGAAAGAGGCCGACGGTTCTTCAAATTAGAACTGTTGCGGCTCGCTCAAGACTTCGGTAGACCGGACTAAATTGAACTGTCTTAGCCCGAGAGCGATTGAGTGTGCAAACAGTCACAAAAAGTAGAAACTTGAAAAAAAAAATTAACGTGGAAAACCCTTCAATTAGGTGAAAAACCACGTGGCCGGATCTGTGCGGGCCAAACCTCCACTATTTGTTGGTTGTTGTACATGTCTTTGTTGAAGAACCCAAGGACGACAGGACGCCTCTCGTTACAATTTGAGGGAGAGAGAGAGCTGATTGGGGGTTGACAGACCACCACTCATAGAGCTTAGTATTTAACTTATTGTTGTTGAGAGCTTCACGCACTAGATACTCTGTAGTCGTTGACTATTGGTTGGAGGACGGCGCTGCTTGCTTGGTTTGTCTTGGATCCAGCGGCTTGGAAGTTTGAGCCACTCGTTGTGCGTGTCTTGCCCTCAACGACTTATTTTTTTTATAGTCTTTTGGAGAAGTCTGGTGTGGTTTTCCTGTCGGTGATTGGAGTGCGTGTTCTTAAGCACATAGGGTGCTTATTGGCGGAGAGCGCGTGGAGCGCTTACTAGCGGAGAGCACGTGGTGCGCTTACTAGAGGAGAGCGCACCGGGTGCTTGTTGGCTGAGAATGCGTAAAGTGCTTACTAGCGGGGAGCGCGCGGTTCGCTTGCTGAAGGAGAGTGCATGAAGCGCTTGCTAGAGGAGAGTGCATAGAGCGCTTGCTGGAGGAGAGAGCGCGGAGCACTTGCTGGAAGAGAGTGTGCGGAGCGCTGGCTGGAGGAGAGCGCACAGAGCGCTTGTGGACGGAGACTGTGCGGGTCGCTTGCTGAAGAATAGCACACAGAGCGCTTGCTGGAGGAGAGCGCGCGGGGCGCTTGCTGGAGGAGAGCGCACATGGCGCTTGCTGGAGGAGAGTGCGTGGGGCACTGGCTGGAGGAGAGCGCACAGGGCGCTTGCTCGAGAGGATCGCGCGGGGCACTGGCTAGAGGAGAGCGCACAGGGCGCTTGCTAGAGGAGATCGCACGGGGCGCTGGCTGGAGGAGAGCACACAGGGCGCTTGCTAGAGGAGAGCGCATGGGGCGCTGGCTGGAGGAGAGCACACAGAGCGCTTGCTGGCGGAGAGCATGTCGAACGCTTGCTGGAGGAGAGCCTGCAGAGCGCTTGCTGGAGGAGAGTGCACAAAGAACTTGTTAGCATGCGTGGAGAGCACAAGTGGAAGTTGAGTGTGAGAATACGTGTAAGTAGGCGCCGCGCGCGGGAGCGCGTGAGGAGGAGGCATAAGGAAGAGGTACGCGCAATAGTGCGTAGGGAAGAGACGTGTGTGGGAGCGCGCAAGGAAGAGACGTGCACGGGAGCGCGCAAAGAGACGGAGCACGCGAGGACTTGCAAGGAAGAGGTGTGTGCCGGAGCACGCAAGGAAGAGGCGCACACGAGAGCGCGCTAGGAAGAGGCGGGCGCGGGAGCGCTCAAGGAAGAGATGTGTGCGGGAGCGCGCTACGAGGGGGAGCAATATGGCCTTGGTCATGACTGGAACTGCGATGACCGGTCGCCCTCGCTGCCTTGGCCATACCGTACAACCTTGGTCGCGACCGACGCTGCAATGGTCGGCCGCCCTCGCCGCCAAGGCCATACTATGTAGCCTTGGTCGCGGTCGGCGTGGCGATGGTCGGCCGTCCTCGCCACCAACTCTGCATCTTGTGGCCTTGGTCACGGCCGGCACCGCGTTGACCGGCCGCTCTCGCCTCCAAGGTAGCACCGCGCGACCTAGACCACGACCGACCTTGTGGGGGACGGCTGCCCTCCCCTCTAGGGCCGCCCGGTGTGGCCCGACCATAGTCGACCTCGCTGTGTACGGTAGAGACAGCTACCGCCACCACCGTTGGACTCGGGTCGTCATCGTGCACGGGCGGGCCCCCTTTTCGGCCCAGGGGCATGGTCGCCATTTTCCTAAAATTGGCGATCTGTGTGACCAAGACCGAGCATTCTCGTTGCCCAGACCGGTAGTTATCAAGCAAAATTATCGGGCCGTCTCTGGAAAATCGTATAAATAGACCCATTCTGTGCCTGATTTGGATTAGTTTTGAAGTTTGCTAACTTCCGACCGTTTTTCCCGTCTCTCCCTACTTTCCCTATCTACAGGAAGATCATTTGTAGCTCATTCCGGCCCGGAGCACATAAGCGAAGAAGACACGTTCATGGCAAGGCCAAGATCCTGCGAGCAAGTGAAGGCTCCATAAGGGACGAAGCCTCCATCCACGAGCAAGACGACAGTCAAGAAGGAACTCCTCGAGTGGCAACGACACTCAGAAGGCTCAAAGGGAATAGAGGAAGTCTAGAAGCAGAGCAAGAGACCGTGACACCCCGATCCACCTCGAGTTCTCATCTACGAGTGTGTAACGAGTAGCGGCCTGTCGCCCTCGCCTTCACCAAATCCTTTATAATAAACTCTCAAATAGTGGAAGTTAGGTCGACAGCGAATCGACCACGTGGTTTTCACCCCGATTGCAGATTTTTCACGTCATCAAGTCTGCTTCTCACTCTCATGTAAATTTGTAGTTGTTAGCACGCTCAGTCGCTAACGAGCTGAGATGGTCTAGAAAGCCCGGTCTACTAGGAGCCCCGAGCAGACCGCAACAGCTTGGCTCCATCTGCAGGAACGAGATCCCAGATTACTCGAAGAAGATAAGATCAGCCATGGCGGGAAGAAGCACTCGAATGACTCGAGGGTCAGCCCGGTAGGAGCAAGCCGATCACGATAAATCTCCCTCCCTTGTCAACGCACCACGGTAGTAGGAGGATGCCGCCACACCAGATGATACCCTCGGAGGAAGGGCTATGCACATGGAAGAGCATCAAGCAGAAATGCTCGCTCTTCTCATAACCCTGACAGTAGCCCAGATGCCCGCAAGTGTGCCAGGCCCTGAAGACTTACAGCCATCACCAGTTCATAGTCTGGGAGTAGGGGAAGAAGAGGAGCGTGAGACATCGCAAGAAGTTAGTACATAACACCCTGCCATCCAGGTTTGGGTCACCGAAGCCAGCCAGATCCACCGCCACCTGCAAGCAAGGGCCCCCTACGATCCAGCAAGAGGATTGACGAGAGGAAGTGAGAGAACTGTTTGAAGAGGAATTCGGCCAGGTCGACCGGCGAGCCGCACAAGTCCACCGCCCGACGAGGAACGAGTCGCCTCTAACACCTGAAGTGCTAGCATATTCGGTCCCACCATGATTCAAACTCACCAACATCGAGTCATACGATGAGACTGAAGATCTCTTGGAGCATATGAACCACTTCTCCACAATTCTGCACATTTACAGCACCATTGAACAATTGCTATGTCAAGTTTTCCCCGCCACGTTGAAGGGACAGGCAAGGACATAATATAACTCACACCGAGAATGAACTGTCCGAAACTTCGCTCAGCTCACCCAGTTATTCTTAGACCAGTTCATCACCAATCGTCGTATCACAAAGGATCCCTCTCATCTCTCTGGTATTCGATAAAGTGAGGGGGAGACCCTCAAAGAGTTCTTCCGGCGGTTCACATCAGAGGCCAGGAAAATCCCTGGGGTAGACCCGGAACTCCTTCGCGGGGTCTTCCTTGGAGGACTTCGACCAGGAGGGTTCTACTTCGCCTTAATAAGGGAAACGGTCTCAAGTTACCCGGACCTTGTGCACCGAGTCGATGCACAAATTGCGGTTGATGAAGCGATCAAGGTGCATCTCCCACAGTTCGAAGGAGGAGTGAAGATAAAGAGAGAAGAATCGGTCCCAAGGTGCCAGGAAGAGCCCAGGACAACCCGCAAAATCACCGCGAGGACCGACCCCCCAGGTGATACCAAGAATACACGACACTTAATACCTCACGGGCTAATGTACTTTACGCCATCCGAGATGAACCAGCTCTGCGAATTCCGCGAGAGGTCCTCATTGGAAAGGGGGATCAAATGAAATACTGTGAATTTCATAAAGGAACCGAACACTCTACGGAAGAATGTGTTAGGTTAAAAGATGAGATCAAATGGCTCGTTTGCCAGGGGATTTTCGGAAGGTTCTTACAAGACCAAACAAGGAACAATCTGAGCCAATAGAGGAGAGAGAAGCCACCCACACACATAGAAGCTCAGGGGGCAGGCTAGTTGTAGGAACGGTAGAGGCCATAATGGGGTCCCCGTTCACCACCGTTAACTCAATCGCACAAAGTGAGCCCGAGCAGAGAAAACCTACAAATAAGAAGATCAGCTTTGCGGATGAAGACCCAGAGGGGTTACTGGTACCACACCAAGATCCGTTAGTTATAACCGCTAAAATTGGTGATCTGAGCTTCGATGTTAAACATATATTGGTAGTGTAACGCCCCAAACTCGGGAATGATCTGGTAGCGTCTTAAGGCCAATCTGGGTCCTGATAAGGGTCGCACAGCCTGGAACACGGGCGTGTCCATGGCCGTGTCCTGCTACAAGTTCGACGATTTTCCGCGTGGTCGACAAAATGCAGTCGACGATCCTTGGAGTTCGGGAACACGGCCTGAGACACGGGCATATCCAGGGCCGTGTCCTGCTCGGGCTGTTAGCCGGGCTGTGTCGGGTGAGGAACACGGCCTGGATCATAGGCGTGTTCTGGTCGACACGGGCGTGTCAAAAATCGACAAGGGCGTGTCGAGAAACCGTGTCCTGTTCGGGATGTTACGGTTCCTGTGTCGATTGAGGAACACTCCCCACAATACGGGCGTGCCAAATGTTGACATGGGCGTGTCTAAGCCAATCTGGGTCCTGATAAGGGTCACACAGCCTGGGACACGGGCGTGTCCATGGTCGTGTCCTGCTACGAGTTCGACGATTTTGCGCGTGGTTGACAAAATGCAGTCGACGATCCTTGGAGTTCGGGAACACGGCCTGAGACACGGGCGTGTCCAAGGCCGTGTCCTGCTCGGGCTGTTAGCCGGGCTATGTCGGGTGAGGAACACGGCCTGGATCATAGGCGTGTTCTGGTCGACACGGGCGTGTCAAAAATCGACAAGGGCGTGTCGAGAAACCGTGTCCTGTTCGGGATGTTATGGTTCCTGTGTCGATTGAGGAACACTCCCCACAATACGGGCGTGTCAAATATTGACACGGGCGTGTCTAAGCCTGTGTCCTTGTCGGGATGCAACAGTTTCTTTAGTTACTCGAGGCACACAACCTTGGACACGGGCTTGTCAAAAACCGTGTTCAACCCAGGAAAGTGATCTTAGGTTCGAATCGTGGCCATTCGTTTCCTTCAAATGGGATCAAAGGGCCCAGATCTGTCCTTGATGTTATAAGGCCGGGAATAGGGGGTAAAACCCTCATTTCTCTTTAGGTTTTCTCTTTCTAAAGTGGTAGAGAGAGGGGAGAGCAAAAAGAAGGAGAAGGAGAAATCCGGTCGCCGGGGAGCTTCGGAGCCTTAAATCGCGAGCCGAGTCCAGATCTGTGGAGGCGAGGCTATTGCGGTGCTTTTCATCCGTCTAGTTTCTTCTCTTCTTCATGACGCCAAAGTGAACCGCTAGGGTAACGATTCTCTTCTTGGACATGTGAAGTCCTCTTTCCTTTTTGCATAGGAAGCCCGCTCTCGTGAGTATGCGGTGAGTGTGAGGTATTCCTTCGGGTGGACATGAATAGTCCCTGTATTTTGCATGTAGAGTTCGGAATCGAAGTACGGACTAGGCATGGTGTGTGAAGCCTACTCGGACAAGTTGTTCTGGATTGGTGATGTTTCATTATGCATGAATAACCGGAGTAGACTTCGTGCAGATGGTTGTTTTCAGGTTTTCTACGTGGTATATTGCAACAGGGAGTCTTGGGGATTACCCCAAGGTGCACCCAGAAATCTTGGCAGAAGCAAAGTTCTGCCATTTTTGGTGGCCTGGGAGCCAGCCAGGTACATAGTCGGGCTATGTACTGTTGTATGATCGATACTTTGGGACTGGGGGAAACTTGGCTCGCGTCGATGGCTAAATTGCCGTGGCGAAGTGAGCAACGGGCAGGTGGAACCCTACCCACTCCATTTGCTTCAGTTAAAGCGACTTAAAGTACATGAGACTTACCGATAATTTGGAGAGCGAGTCTAGGCTTCGGCTGAAAGGACTAAATGCTCACGAGATTTGCCGTCCTAGAGGAGGTAATTGAGTCGCGGAGCGGACTGGTTTCGAACCGAGTTCACCGAGTAAGTGCCCTGAGAGCACGGGGTGTGTGGCCGTGCGGGCCTGCACTTGTGGTGTATTGTGCTAATGTTGTACTTTCACTATAACGGTTGGATTATACTAATGCATTGCAGGGAAGGAGCACCGCCACCCCAAGTAAGGGGTGGGGTCGTTATAATTTGGTCAGCTTTAGCTGACCGTTGCTTTTGTTTGCCACCGCTACGGTGGAATGTTGATTGCAGGTGCTGCGGAGCCTAGTGACAAGTAGCGGGCTGAAGCCCTTGTTGCCGAGCTGGCCCTTAAAGGCCAATGCGAATGTTTACTTGTTATACTCATGTGTGACCGGCATGCGTGCCGATGTTTGTAAAACACTATTTGTTTAAGTAAACTCTTGTAAGGCCATAAGGCCAAGTACTTTGTGTATTTGTACGCTCATTCCTACTTTGGGTTCTTAGTGGACATTCATGTTGTGGCTTGAGTTCTTTCTTTGCAAAATTTAAAAATGTTTCCGCTAGAATGTGCTCTGTGTAGGACGTGTGATATTGGATGGATGGTTTCATTTAGTAACCTTTCGGTCTGTCTGTAGTATATGACGTCGGGCCCCGGCTGGACCTACTGTTATATGCCATGTGACGGATATGAGTGTTACAATTTGGTATCAGACTACCAGTTTCGGTCATACTTATTTGAATTCGTGGGTGAATTCTTTTAAGGGGTGGTGAGCACATGTATGTATATCATCATTATAACATAAAAAGAACCCATGAATGTCCACTTAGGAATGAAAATACACTTGTTTGAGGAACCTGAGTGTTCCAATGATTGCTTTTAGAAATTTATTTTTCACTTAATCGAGGGTTTTTGCTACTATAGGTGACTAGGAGCAGTGCTGGATAGTCAGAACATTCGCAATCGGCGGAGAGCAGTGCACCTAATGACGTGTCTGCAACCCCTCCTTCAACATAAACTATAAGGCTTGTAGCGGAAGCGATGTTTGCAATGATAAATGCCCAGGCAACAGGGCAGGTGCAGCACCCAGCCCCTGCGATGGAGCAAGAACCGCTTCGAGCGGCAGAGCCTAGAGTTGTGGAACGCGTGGCAGTAGAACCTTTGCCACCAAGAAGAGAGACAGAAAGACAACTTAAATATGTGATGGGTTTCAGTGCTCCAGTATTTGCAGGGGCTGGAACCCCAACTCAAGCTGAGGATTGGCTCGCTAGAGTTAAGAGAATCTTGTCAACAATGGAAACGGAGGAATATCAGAAGATCAACATAGACACTTTCTTGCTTGATGGCGATACAAGGTTATGGTGGGAATATCTGGAGAAGCATCACTTAGTCGGGAGACAACTCGCCGACGTCTCGATCGAGGAATTCTCAAGGATGTTCTTGACTAGATACCTACCCTCCGCTGAGAGAATTAAGATGGAGAATCAGTTTCTGAGGTTGAAGCAAGGAGTCAGTCGTGCGGATGAGTACCTCCACGAATTCACACGGTTGGGTCGTTACGCTGCCTCTACGTTTGTCGATGAGGAGCGTAAGACTAGCCGGTTCTTTGAGGGTCTGCGTGATGATCTGAGGTACTACATGTTGGGCTTGCGAAGCAAGGTTTCCTAACCTTGGTCAGTTCGGCTCGATCGATGGATAGAGATCTGAAGAGGATCCAAGGGAGCAAAGACTTGAGTGTGAAGAAGACGGAGTTCAAGGTGCCGAACTCCTCAAAGTCTAAGTTCCGTAAGTGGAACAAGAAGGCTAGGACTTCGAGTCCAGTCCCTTCTTCTAGTGGGTCTGGGGCAACCACAGACCGAGCCCCAGGTTCTTGCTACAACTGTGGAAAGCCAGGGTATTTTTCCCGAGAGTGTTGGAGCGGACGTTCAAAGTCCGAGAGGAAGCCTGGAGCAACATATGAGGAAAAGGGGAAGGCGGTGGAGTCAACCACGTCTCATCATGCTCCAGCCCAGCCTAAAGTGTACAATCTTGGCCTTCAGGAGGCCATAAAGCAGACTGACGTGGTAACATGTATGAGTTAATTAAAAGCAGATTAGATTTATATATTTGTTACCTTTTGCACGTTAGCTTATGACTGCTTGTGCTATGCTTTGTTTTGATTTTTGATAATCCGGCGAGAGCACTGTTCGATACGATTGTTTCACACTCCTTTTTGTTCGAAGGATTTGTATCGCGCATCGGAGTACCTTCTTTGATGGCAAAGGACAAATTGAATGTGTTGTTGCCTAATGGGTGTTCAATGTGCGCGGATAGAGTTTGTTGCGTAAAGATACGGATTGGGAGTCAAGAGTTCGACTTGCAAGCGTCGCTACTGCCGTTAATGGAGTTCGACATGATATTTGGTATGGGCTGACTCTCGGAGCATCGGGAATACATTGATTGCAACCGCAAGGAGGTCAAATTGGGAATTGATCGTGAGACGACATTTGCAGGCTTGAAAGGGGAGAGCAAGACTTTGATGTCTGCTCTTCAGGTGTTTAAGGCAGTTCGTGCTGGTGCAGAGCTATTTTTCACACTAGTGGAGGCTTCGAAGCCTAAGCCTAGTTTGGACAGTATCCCAGTTGTGTCCGAGTATCCTGACGTGTTCCTTGACGATCTCCCTGGAGCCTCACCTCAGCGAGAGATCGACTTCACTATTGAGCTAGTGTCAGGTGCCAAACCTGTGTCACACTCTCCATACCGGTTAGAGCCTAAGGAGATGGCAAAACTGAAAGTTCAACTTCAAGAGCTGTTGGAACAGGGTTATGTGCGTCCAAGTTCGTCGCCTTGGAGCGCGCCGATCCTCTTTGTTAAGAAGAAGGACGGAAGCTTGCGACTCTGTATTGATTACCGAGAGCTAAATAAGTTAACAAAGAAGAATAAATATCTGATCCCAAGAATTGACGATTTGTTTGATCAGTTAGTTGGGTCATCGGTATACTCGAAATTGGATCTTAAGTCTGGATATTATCAGTTGAGGATAAGAGAAAATGACATCCCCAAGACAGCTTTCAGCACGCGGTATGGGCATTATGAGTTCACCTTCATGTCATTTGGGTTGACTAATGCACCATCCGTGTTTATGGATTTGATGAACAGAACGTTCAGAGAGTACCTCAACCACCTCGTGATAGTCTTTATCGTCGATATATTGGTGTACTCGCAATGTGAGGAGGATCACTTTTAGCATCTGCATTTGGTGTTGGAGACGCTGAGGAGGAACCAACTGTATGCCAAGTTCTCCAAATACAAGTTTTGATTGTCCTCGGTAGCGTTCCTTGGTCACATAGTTAGTGGAGAGGGAATTGCAGTGGATCCGACTAAGATAATTGCTATACGGGAGTGGCCTGTGTTGTCTTCGGTAGCGGAAGTCCGGAGTTTTCTGGGGCTTGTCGGCTATTATAGACGCTTCGTAGAGAACTTCTCGCGGATAGCGTTACCCCCTCATGACTTTGACGAGTAAAGATCAGAAGTTTGTTTGGATGCCTGAGTGCACACAATCTTTCGAAGAACTGAAAAGTCGGTTGACCACAGCGCCTATTCTATGTTCGCCGAGTGGGACCGAAGGATTTGAGATCTACAGTGATGCTTCGGGCAGTGGTTTGGGTTGTGTTCTACTGCAACATGGGAGTCTAATAGCTTATGGCTCGCGTCAGCTGAAGGTACACGAGAGAAATTATCCGATCCATGACTTGGAATTAGCGGCCGTGATATTTGCCCTGAAGCTATGGAGGCACTATCTGTACAGTGTGAAGGTCGATATCTACACCGATCACAAGAGCCTGAAGTACTTGTTGGACCAAAAGGACCTAAACATGCGGCAGCGGAGGTAGATGGAGTTCCTGGGTGACTACACCTTCAATATATATTATGTGCATGGGAAAGGCAATACGGTTGCTGATGCGTTGAGTTGCAGGGCTCCCGCGCAGGCCAACTGGTTGTCGATACATGATAAGCGTTTGATTCGTGAATTGGAGGCATTTGAGATCTCTTGTGTTGATAAGAAGACTGGTGTCGAAGCACAACTGAACTGGATAGAGGTGCAGTATGACCTTGCTGATAGGATTCGACAAGCTCTAGATTGGGATAACAGTATGAAGCAGTTTATGGATGAAGCTTTGGATGGGTCAAATTCCCAATTTAATGTTAAGGATGGACTGTTATTGAAGGACATCCATCTGTACGTCCCAAGTGTGGGTAAAATACGGGAGGAATTGATGTACGAGGCTCATCAGACTAAGTACTCGATTCACCCAGGGAGCACAAAGATGTATAGAGATAAGAAAAATTTGTTCTGGTGCCTAAAACTTAAAAAGGACATAGCCCTTATGTGGCGAAGTGTCAAACGTGCGCCTTGGTGAAGGCGGAGTGCCAGAAGCCCGGAGGTTTCTTGAAGTCCTTACCTATCCCGAAGTGGAAATTCGAAGATATTTCAATGGATTTTGTGCATTGGCTGCCAAGGTCGCTGAAGGGAAATGAAGCCATCTGGGTGATCGTAGATAGATTGACGAAAGTGTCGCAACTATTCCGAATAGAAATGATGATTCGATGGATAAGCTAGCAAAACTCTATGTAGATAACATTGTTCGACTACACGGTGTGCCCCGCAGCATCGTGAGTGACCGAGATGGACGGTTCACGTCCAATAATTGGAGGTTGGTGAAACAAATGATGGGAACCAAATTGAGTTTTAGCACGGCCTTTCATCCGCAGACAAATGGTCAGACTGAGAGGGTCAACATGATGATGGAGGACATGCTTTGCATGTGCGTCTTGGATTTCGGTAAGAGATGGGAAGATCACATGTACATAATGGAGTTTGCTTATAATAATAACTACCAAGCGAGTATTCAAATGGCACCCTTCGAGGACCTTTATGATAGAAAATATCGCACGTCGTTGTCTTGGTTGGATACGGGTGAGTCGAAGCTGTACAAACGGTAAGAAGTGGAAGGCGCCACTTCGTTGGTATAGACAATTCGAGAACGATTGTTGATCGCTCAGGACAGGCAGGCTAAATACTATAATGCCAAGCATCGGAACGTTGAGTTCGCTGTTGGCGACTGAGTATATTTGAAGATTAAGCCGTTCAAGGGTGTTTCACGGGTATGACGCTTAAAGAAGCTGAGCCCGAGTTACCTTGGACCGTTTGAGATTCTAGAGCGAATTGGTGAAGCGGCTTATCGACTAAAGTTATCAGTGGAACTGAGTGGTCTACATAACGTATTCCATATATCGGTGTTGCGTAAGGTAGTGAAAGAGCCTTCGCAAGTGATTGCGGTCGATCAGGTACAGGTTGATAATGGGTTGATGACGAAGGTCAAGCCCGTTCGCATTGAGGACTTTGAAGTCAAGCAACTTCGTAACAAAGACATCAGGATGGTCAAAGTCCGATGGGACAACTGCGGTCGTGAGGAGCTTTTGTGGGAGCGAGAGCAGACCATGCTTGAGGAGTATCCCGAGTTATTTCACTCAGGTACCATTTAATTTGGTGTATCTCTTCGATTCTGTAATTTCAAGATGAAATTCTTTTAAGAGGGAGAGAATTGTATGCCCCAAACTCGGGAATGATCTGGTAGCGTCTTAAGGCTAATCTGGGTCCTGATAAGGGTCACACAGCCTAAGACACGGACATTTCCATGGACATGTCCTGCTACGAGTTCGACGATTTTCTGCGTGGTCGACGAAATGCAGTCGACGATCCTTGGAGGTTGGGAACACGGCCTGAGACACTGGCGTGTCCAGGGCCATATCCTGCTCGGGCTATTAGCCGGGCTGTGTCGGGTGAGGAACACGACTTGAATCATAGGCTTGTTCTGGTCGACACGAGCGTGTCAAAAATCGACACGGGCATGTCGAGAAACCGTGTCTTGTTCGGGATGTTACGATTCCTGTGTCAATTGAGGAACACGCCCCGCAATACGGGCGTGTACTGGTTGAAACGAGCGTGTCAAATGTTGACACGGGCATGTCTAAGCCTGTGTCCTGGTCGGGACGCGACGGTTTCTGTAGTTGCTTGAAGCAGACGGCCTTGGACACGAGCATGTCACAAGCCGTGTTCGGCCCAGAAAAGTGATTTTAGGTGCGAATCGTGGCCGTTCGTTTCCTTCAAATGGGATCCAAGGGCCCAGATCTATCATTGTTGTTATAAGGCCGGGAATAGGGGTGAAACCCTCATTTCTCTTTAGGTTTTCTCTTTCTAAAGTAGTAGAGAGAGGGGAGATCAAGGAAAAAGGAGAAGAAGAAATCCGGCCGCCGGTGGAGCTTCGAAGCCCCAAATCGCAAGCCGGGTCCAGTCTGTGGAGGCGAGGTCATTGCGGTGCTTTTCATCCGTCTAGTTTCTTCTCTTCTTCATGGTGCCAAAGCGAACCGCTAGGGTAACGATTCTCTTCTTGGACATGTGAAGTCCTCTTTCCTTTTTGCAAAGGAAGCCCGCTCCCGCGAGTATGCGGTGAGTGTGAGGTATTCCTTCGGGTGGACATGAATAGTCCCCGTATTTTGCATGTAGAGTCCTGAATTGAAGTACAGACATAGTCATGGTGTGTGAAGCCTACCCGGACAAGTTAGTCTGGATCGGTGATGTTTCATTATGCATGAATAGCCGGAGAAGACTCTGTGCCGATGGTTGTTTTCGGGTTTTCTACGTGGTAGATTGCAACAGAAAGTCTTGTGGATTAACCCCAAGGTTCACCCGAAAATCTTGGAAGAAGCGAAGTTCTGCCGTTTTTGGTGGCCTGGGAGCTAGCCAGGTACATAGTCGGGCTATGTACTGTTGTATGATCGATACTTTGGGACTGGGGGAAACTTGGCCCGCGCCGATGGCTAAATTGTCGTGGCGAAGTGAGTAACGGGTAGGTGGAACCCTACCCACTCCATTTGCTTCGGTTAAAACGACCTAAAGTACATGTGACTTACTGATAATTTGGAGAGTGAGTCTAGGCTTTGGCTGAAAGGACTAAATGCTCACGAGGTTTGCCGTCATGGGGCCAGTGGTGGAGTCGCGGAATGGACTTGTTTCAGATCGAGTTCACCGAGTAAGTGCCCCTGAGAGCACGGGGTGTGTGGCCATACGGGCCTGCACCTGTGGTGTATTATGTTAATGTTGTACTTTCACTATAACGGTTGGATTATACTAATGCATTGCAGGGAAGGAGCACCGCCACCCCAAGTAAGGGTGGGGTCATTATAATTTGGTCAGATTTAGCTGACCGTTGCTTTTTTTTGCTACTGCTGCGATGGAATGTTGATTGCAGGTACTGCGGAGCAAAGTGGCAAGTAGCGGGCTGAAGCCCTTGTTGCTGAGTCGGCCCTTGAAGGCCAATGCACACCTTCGGCTAGGGGGCATTCGCCAAACTCACCGGCTCGCGGACATAAAGAGAAGGAGGCTGAAGACATCCCCGTCCCCAGCTTCGAACTGGTCACTTCTCCAAGTACTTACCCCCCGGGCCGCGGAAAGACCTTTATCTCTACTCCTGCTCAGCCTCTATAGGTACAACTGAGTTCTTCCCGCCAGCCACACCTTTGGCTAGGGGGCATTCGCCTCGCATGGTTAGTTGAGGTGTTAGCCATATTTTGGACCTCAGGTTCCTTACTTGAATTGATTTATCATCGCAGGTCTTCCTGGACAATCTGAAGCTTAGGAATCCTCCGATTTAGGGGGCTACTCGCCACCTCCTTCTCCTAACGCACTGGAAGGCTTCCTAGATGCCTCCATAGAGGCTGTTGAGACGAGGAGGCAAACCATTGGGATTCTCAAGAAGTATGGGCTCGTGCTGCGCTTGATCCAAGAAGAGCTAGCTATTGACGGCGAGCGGCTGCGCGCGCTGGAAAGGGACTACGTGCTGCTGGAGGATGAGGTGAGGTGCGGCTCGCCAAGCGGGATGACTTCCCCAGGATCCCTCATGGATCGAATTCAGAAGAATCTACGTTTCATTCATCAAGACCTAGAGGTGGTCCGCGAGTTTAATAACCCTTGTCGGCCACCGAGGATGAGGACGCGAGGCTGGGGTAGATGAAAATGGCTCCATAGCTCTGCCTACCGGCACTCGCCCCCTAAACCCCAAGTTCCCACAGGTTATGGAAATAATTTCTCTTCTGCTGTATTCTTCGAACATTTGACATTGTTGTGTGTAACAATGACTATTTTTAAATTTGATTTCTCATATTTGTTACTCGTGAATTATGCTGCGCTACAGACTCAACTCACATTAGGGGGGTCTGGCGAGTCGGGACCCGCGATTGGACTTGTGTAGTCGGATCAGCAGGTTTAATTCGCTTTTCTATAAATAGAACCCCTTACCTACCCTTGACATATCACATTTATTGTCAGCTTATACCCCCCTTTGTTTCTCTTCTCGCCACTTGCACTCGCACCGATATCTAGAGAGATGGGCAAGACGTGACCCGACGTTGATGGACGGTCAAAGTGCGCTAAATAGTTTTCAGAATACCCTTTCTTTGATGGGAATACTACTGAGGAGGAGCTTAACGATTTCATGTTGGACTATTTCCCGCCATGGTTCACCGCGCGCCGGCCTAGGCGAGGCGAGTCGATCAACACCTTCTTCACCGACGAACTCACCTTACCCATCTCGCATTTCGAGGTGGGGTTGCGCATGTCCCTCTGGTCGGAGGTCCGCCAGGTGCTGAAGTACTTTGGGGGTCATCCCCGCGTAGATGAACCCCAATGCAATTGTCATGCTTGTGGCTTTCGCGAGCTTCCTTCGGAAGTAACGGATTGAGTTCAATCTCGCTATCTTCCGCAAACTCTTCATCTATCGTGCCACCAGTGAAGAAGTCGCCTTCTTTGCCGACTCGCAGCTCAAGGTGCGTGAGACGGCCAACAAGAACCATAACTGGTTCACGAAGTTTGTCATCATCAAGGGCGAACTCGGTAACATACCCTTCTAGCCAATCTAGCGGGGCGAGGAGGTGTATCGGCCTCCGATCCTGACGGGAGACGACGCCAGCGTCCACCAATTCTTTCTGCATAAAGATTTCGAGGCCACCTTCCTGCGAAGGGGACTCGACTTGCTCCCAGCGGTTCTACCTGGCGAAGGTATGACTTGTTATCATTTTACCGCAGGCTTGCCGAGACGATCCTTTACTAACAAAGTTACTTTTTGCAGGGGAGCGGCTGATCCCGGAGAACCCGCCCTTCACGGATTTAAGGTTGTACCCTGACCCGCTCGTGTGAGATAGAGCGGCTGCGGTGACTCACCGAATGGAGCGAGAATCCTCCAAGCCCTCCTCCAGCCAGAAGCGAGCTGAGCTCGCCAGCTCCAGCTCGCCTCACCTACCACCACCCCCATAGAAGCTGAAGAAGGCAGTGGTGATCTCCAAGGGGAAGCAGATCGTGCTCGACTCGCCAGAGAAAGAGCAAGGCGGTGACGACCCTCCTGCTTCCCTAGTTGTCGAGGAGCTTGCGGCCCGCGAGCTGGGTCTGCCAAAGGACCATTGGAACTATGGTCTCGACGGAAAGGCAAAGGACCAGCTCGGTGAGCCGATGGTCTGGTGGGATGAACAGACCCACAGAATCTCCATCTCATCCCTCCTCCCTCCTGGTCTGAGTGTCGCCCTCCCAGCAGGCACGCCTTTTCCCTTAGCTTCGGCCTTTATGGACGCGAGGAAGCCGAGGCCTTCGACGACATGACCCTCCAACGGTTCGCTCATGAATGCACGCGAGCCCAAATGCGTTCCATGGAGCTTGCGCACATGTGCGACCGCTGCGGCTTCACCCTCAACCATAAGTTGGCGAGTGCTGAGGAAGCTCGGGACCTTGCCCGAGACGATGTCGCCGACCTGACGAGGAGGCTGGGGATCGCAGAATACATCATCGAGAAGATTTTCAGTGGGGTGGCGAGTGCTAGTTACTCTCTTCCTATTTTACTTTGCTTACTTAATTCTTTGGCTCATGCTTTTCGCCTCACAAGATGCCGAGACCGCCGACCGCCTCCACACTCGCGTGACTGACCTCAAGAAGAAGAATAGGCGGCTAGAAGGTAAGAATAAGCTGCTTCATGGCGAGGTCAGACGCCTGATGGACCTTCTCCTCCCTCCCGCTCGCGGCGAGCCGAGCGCCCAGGGCAAGGACATGAAGATCTTCAGCCAGGCGGAGGTCAACGAAATATTGCAGCTCAACTCAATCAAAGCTGCTGATCACACCCTGCAGGTCATGCGAGATCTACAGGTGCTGACAGCGGACTACGAGGAGGTGACCGCTAAAGACCTGGTGACGGAGTTGTTCCTCCCTGTCCCTACTCCCGGTGAGTCGGAAGACAGCTTCGACTTGCTTTTCAAAGAAGTGCCGGGCTTTCAGGATAATCCTTCTAGGGGGAGGGCGAGAGCTGACCTACACTTTTCTTTTATTTTTCTGTAATGATTTACCCCCTAATTTTGTAAGCTCTTCGCGAGGCGAGTTCCTTTTGTAATAATATATACATTAATAAAATTCTGGCTTAGCAACTTTTCTTTCTTCAATACTGCTCTGTATTTATTGCACTTGCTCACGCATGTTGCAGCTTCTCGCGCGACTACGCTAGGGTAGAATTTGCCGCTAGAAAGTTGTGTTAGGTTAAACCACTCCTCCCAGGATGCCGAGACCTCGCCGTCTCTTACTAGTAGAGGCTAGACCACTCGTAGCGCTGGACCCGCGACTTCCCTATTCGTGTGCGGGATCTCTTTCCCTTTAAAATTCAATTGCCGAGAACACCCCCGACTCGCCTTCCTTTCTAGTTGACGAGATCTCGGCTCGCCCCTTTGGTATTGCTTTGCTGAGTTATTGTCGTCCCTTGGTAGTTGCCGAGATCTCGGCTCGCCACTACCTGTTTGTCTGGAGATTGCGGTGTCTGACCTTTTGTTCCCCTTATGATTTTTACCCTCAGCATCTGCCCCAAGTTCACCTTCGAATGCCTCATATTGACTTGCAAGAGTAGCCCGATACTCAGTTCCAGAGCATCAACGACGTCTACCGAGGACCCCTACCCTGCATGCCAGATTAGGGTCTGACAGCGGGAGAAGCTCAGGACTTAGCTCCTGGGCAACATCAACGTCCACCGAGGACCCCTGCCCTGTCAGCTAAGTGAGAGTCTAACAGCGGGAGAAGCTCAAAACTTAAGCAGACTCTCTCGAGTGACATCCAGCCATGCCAACTAGTGGGAGCATGGTAGCGGGATCTTTTCGGGGTCTGGGGAAGACTCTCTCGAGTGATATCCAGCCCTACCAGCTAGTGGGAGCCTTGCATCGGGATCTTCTCGGGGTCTGGGGTAGACTCTCTCGAGTGACATCCAGCCGTGCCAGCTAGTGGGAGCCTGACAGCGGGATCTTCTCAGGGTCTGGGGTAGACTCTCTCGTGTGACATCCAGCCCTGCCAGTTAGTGGGAGCCTGGCAGCGGGATCTTCTCGGGGTATGGGCAGACTCTCTTGAGTGACATCCAGCCCTGCCAGCTAGTGGAATCCTGGCAGCGGGATCTTCTCGGGGTCTAGGGCTGACTCTCTCGAGTGACATCCAACCCTGCCAGCTAGTAAGTGCCTGGCAGCGGGATCTTGTCGGGATCTGGGGCAGTCTCTCTCGAGTAACATCCAGCCCAGCCAGCTAGTGGGAGCCTGATAATGAGATATTCTTGTGGTCTGGGTAGTCTCTCTCGAGTGACATCCAGCCCTGCCAGCTAGTGGGAGCCTGACAGCAGGATCTGTAACAACTCGACCCGGTAAATAACATATAATAGAAGGTCCGGCCGGGGCCCCACATTATATGTCATAAACAGACGGCGAGGTCACAGGTTAATACCAAAATACCATCGCACCCTAACCCAGAGCATTCTAGCGGAAGTTTAAAGCTTATAAGAACTCATCCAATGAATGTCCACTACAAATATATAAACAACTCATTTATATATAGATAACACTAGGAATGTTTATAACTCAAACGCTCACGGCCTTAAGGCCTTACAAGTTTCTCTTTACAAATATGATTTCATACATCGGCACGCAGACCAGCCACACATGAAAACCAAAGCTTCGCACGG
Organism: Platanthera zijinensis; assembly: GCA_039513925.1. NCBI lineage: Eukaryota > Viridiplantae > Streptophyta > Magnoliopsida > Asparagales > Orchidaceae > Platanthera > Platanthera zijinensis. The sequence continues at coordinate 268,490,517 of CM077079.1, read as the reverse complement.
CCTTCAAGGGCCTACAAGAAGTAGCAGCAAGGGCTTCAGCCCGCTCATTCCAATCAGCCTGTAACACCTGCATATGAACATCCACCCCAAGGGTGATCAACAAAGCAACGGTCAGCATTCAGCTGAACAATTATAACGACCCTACCCCTTACTCGGGGCAGTGGTTCCTTCCCTGCATGCAATACAATCACAACATATATATATCTACCATAATCACATCACAAACGCTGTCCTTCGTGCCAGACGTTCCGTGCACTCAGGGCACGCTTATGATGTACCAAAAACTTCTAGGTCCCACCACCGATTCGAGGTGATTAGCTTGTTGGCCGGGCATAAGCCTCCAAACCCATATTGAAGACCTCACGCACCCAACCCACTCAGAGACGTTCACCTCACGCCAACTAGTGAGCATTATAGGTCGACCTACCCCCGTAGTGTTATAAGCCCGTGAAAACACACATCTGCATTGCCACTAATCGACCGCTCACAACGCAGGTACACAGTACCTCTAGATCAACTTCCCACCATAAGGTAACAAGCCTGTGAAACTACACATCTGCATTGCTACCAGTCGATCTCTCATAACGCCAGCACACAGTGTCGCTTTCCTCCCAATCCATCTCTCCGCACAAGTAGAGCATACAACCAAAGAAGCTATGCAAAGCTTCCTTATCACAATTCACAAGCATTCTCACCATCTCCACAAGCTACTCATTATATACACGGAGTCTTCTACGGTTCATAATATAAGCATCACCAATCCAGACTACCCGTTCATATGGGCTTCACACAGCATGCCTTTTCCGTACTACACACTTCCGGATCTAAATGCAGACTCAACCGCTGGAATCACTTACGCTTTCCACCTCTTGGTGGAGGATCTCATGCACATGCATAAAGTAGGACTTCACTTGTCCAAGAAGGAGATCGTTACCTTTGACGATCGGTTCGGAGCCATGGAGAAACTAGCCGGATGGTAATCACCGCGACGACCTTGCCTCCATAACGCTGGCCTCGGATCTCGAGTCGGACCGCTGAAGCTCCACCAGCGGCCGGAATCCTCTCCTTCTTATTCCTCCAAGATCTCCCTTCTCTCTTGCTTAGAAAGAGAGTGATCTTAGTCCAAATGAGAAAGCCATCTCATTCCACGGTCTTATCATAGCAAGGAGGAGCTTGGACCACAGGATCCAAATAGAAGGAATTGGACGACCAAGATTTGCCCTAGAATCACTTTTCCTGGGCTGACACGGCTTGTGACACGCCCGTGTCACATGCCATATTTTTCCTAAGCGGCAAGGAACCGACTCACTCCAGACCAGAACACGAGCTAAGACACGCTCGTATCAAGCCTTCACACGCCCGTGTCAGTAAGTACACGCCCATGTTAAGGGGCGTGTTCCTCACTCGGCATAGAACCAACTCTCCCGAGAAGCACACGGCTAAGGCACACGCCCGCGTCCTTGGCCGTGTGCCAAACACGCCCCTTGTGACACGCCCATATCACAGGTTGTGTTCTACACTCAACGCCACTCAACACCACTCAATGCCATGGAAACCGAGCAGGACACGCCCTGGGACACGCCCGTGTCCCAGGCCGTGTGCCTCACTCGAGACACACTCGACGCCCACTCGAGTCCTACTCGTGACCAACTCGAGCAACCAAAGCTGGACATGCCCTGGGACACGCCTGTGTCCCAGGACGTGTCACCCATCCAGAACTCTAAATTGGAATTTGGGGTGTTACAAGATCTTCTCGGGGTCTATTTTAAGAACATCACCTGCCACACAAACTATTGCAAAAAGATCTAAAAGACCACGATATCTCATATTTACAAAAGAGATGTTACATACTTTATTCATGGATAGAAACGCTTCAAGTCATCACCGCTCCAGGTGTGACTTAGGTTCTCGCCCTCCGCAATATGGAGGCGATACCCCCTGACTTCAATACCTCTTTGACAATGTATGGACCTTCCCAGTTTGGGTTGAGCTTCCCCACGGCTGCTGACCTTCCCGCGGCATCTACCTTCTTGAGGACCAAGTCCCCTTCCGTGAACTGCTTGATCCTAACATGCTTGCCAAAATACTTGGTCATCCGCCGCTTAATTTTTTCCTGCCTAACATCGAACACATCTCGAAGTTCCTCCGCTAGATCCAAGGAGATTCATAACTCTTCCTCATTCTCGGCTCTCCATTCCTCTCTTCCTTCTTCCGCCTCGACTACCCTAGGTGTCCGGACCTCAAATTCTATGGGAAGCACAACCTCACAGCCATGGGAGAGCTTGAATGGGGTCTTTCCTGTGGCCATATTGGGAGTAGTTCTAAAGGCCCACAGGACTGAAGGGAGCTTCTCCACCTAGCGCCCCTTCAAGTTCTCCACCCTCTTTTTTAGCAAGTTTACCATGATCTTATTCGCCGCCTCCACCTGCCCGTTGCTCCTGGGGTGATGAACCGACGCGAACCGGAGATCAATCCTAAGCTGTCCACAGAAACTGATAAACTTGGCGCTGGCGAACTGCGACCCATTGTCTGTGATAATGGCCTGAGGCAACCCGTGTCGACAAATGATCTCCCCCCACACAAAATTCTGAACCACCTAGGAGGTCACCTTGGCCAGCGCTTTCTCCTCCAGCCACTTAGAAAAATAATCTATCATCACCAGTAAGAACCTCCTCTGCCCACTAGCCTGAGGGAAGGGCCCTACCAGGTCCATTCCCCAAATGGCGAAGGACCAGAGCGCAGTGATGCTCCTTAGTCTTTGAGTTGGTAGTTGATGGAGCGGGGCAAACAGTTGTCACTTTTGACACTTCATTGCAAACTCGGTGGCATCCCGACCCAGGGTTGGCCAAAAGTACCCTTGCCTCACTATCCTCTCTTCCATGGTCCTGCTCCCCGAGTGACTCCCGCATTCCCCGATGTGAACTTCTTCCAAGATCCTCTAGACCTCCTCCTCGGCCACACAACATGCTAGGAGTCCTGAGAGGGTCTTGCGATACAACTTCTCGTCACGCATAAGATAGTATGCCGACTTATGGTTGAAACGTTTCTTGTCTAGGCCTTCCGAGAACTCGCCCGTGGACAAGAAGGTGGCAAAGGGGTCTATCCACGAAGGGCGCTGATCCACCTTCATTATCTCTCCTTCTTTAATATAGGGGCGAAAAAGGTCGGTGATGGTTCTGTAATATCCCGAATTTTATTGGGCCACCAGAACTCTAGTGAGCCCAATAAAAGTAACCCGAACATCTACCCATGGCCCACACTCGGGTAAGAGGTAACCCTAAGCAGGGTATATGAAGCTAGAAAACTCTGATTGGAGTTCTGTCAGTTCCTATGGCTTCGTGTAATCAATACAAGTGCATTGGAACTCGTTCCGTTGAACTTCGAGGTCATATTGTAAGTAGGGTCATTCCTCGTAAAACGTCGCAAAAACGAGATTTTCGGATAATGACTTAGAGAACTCCTATTTGAGTTCTGTAAGTTCCTATGGCTTCGTATATTCAATACAAACTCATTGGAACTTGTTGTGTCGCAACTCGAAGTCTAACGACGAATGTCAACAATTTGACCGTTTTAGCGCGCCGCGGCGCGTAGATTTTTGATAATTAGCAAACGAACTCTGATTCGACCCCGGTCAGTGACATTGGACCCGTGTGATCAATACAAAGTCAACCGAGTACATTCCGGTCAATTTCAGTGACAGATAGTCAACCCGTGGTCAAATCAAGCATGGTAATGCACCGAAAAGCGTGCACACATAAATTATGACACGACGCCCCCACTTTGACCCAACTCCCAATGACATGGACCTATTTTGACTTTGACCAGCAATGGGGGGACCCACCCTAGGGTTGACTTTGATCAAACCCTCTTAAAAGTCAATTTTTGGATTTTTTTTCAAAGAGGGTTTCCCCCTCTTCATTAATGGCTAAGGCCCTACCCCCTCTCACATCTTGGGCCACCAAAACCAGCCACATGATGGGAATGGGCCATGGGCCAAGGTAGGCCTAATTCCCCCCTCCTCTTTTCTCTCCTTAGGAACCAAGGCCCAATCCCACCCCCTCTTCCCTTTGGATGGCTTCCACCTAGGTACCCTAGGATGCTGCCGCATGGCCAAAGCAAGGGGAGAAGAGGAGAGGAGCTTCTCCCCTCATGAGATTAATCCCACATTGGCTAGGGGAGGGATGACCACCCTCCTCAAGCCTATAAAAGTCCATGCCCCTGCCTTCTTCCTCACCAACCCAAACATACCCAGGGAGCCCTCACCGGAACCCTACCTCGCCGGGAAAAGCCAACCCGAGCCAAGCTTCCCGCTGCCTCTAATGACAACTCCGTCGGGACCCTCCCAAGCCCCGTCTACATAGGTGGAAACTTTATCCCTCCTCCTTCCTAAACTTTTCAATGTCTTGCATGAGCCTCCCGACGGCCGGAGTGCCGCCGGCACCACCCAAGCCAAGCTCCAGGTCAGGTGGTGATCGCAGGAGGTTAGCCTCTCCCAGCGCCGGTGATGGTACTGGGGAAAGGCTAAACCTCCAGGTATGTATTGCCCTGGTGGTGGAAGGCCCTGGTGCCACTGGAAAACGCTGCTCCGACAGCACCCAAGAAATAGGGGATTTCTCTGTTTGTGGCTCTGGTGGCGGCCAGCGGCGGTAGGATGCCGGGCCACCGCCGGAGAGGAGCTCTGCCCTCGGCGCGCCGATAAGGGGTGGTTCATGTCCAGAATAAACACCGGATAGGCAGGGTGGCATTGTGGCGCTGGGAGCAGAGCCACCGCCACCTTGCTCTCGAGTTTTTGATTTCCAGTGGTAGTAGGCGGCGCCAGGCTGCCGGACCACCACCTAGAGACTCGCCAACCCCCCGACGAGTCAATCGGGGGCGGTGGCGTCATCCCTGATTGACTCGTTGGGGGCATGCGAGTCTCTGGGTGGTGATCCGGTGGCCCCTGATGAGTCAATCGGGGGCAGCGCCAGCATCCCCGATTGATTCGTCGGGGGCCGGCGAGTCTCTGGGTGGTGGTCTGTCGGCCCTCGACGAGTCAATCAGGGGCGGCGCCGGTGTCCCCGATTGACTCGTCGAGGGCCGGCGAGTCTCTGGGTGGTTGTCTGGCGGCCTGTTGTCGTCGAAATAGTGGCCGGCCGGCGGTGGCAGAGGGCCACCGCCTTCTTCTCTGACGGGAGAGATCACCAACGTTCATCTCACGGAATGAGATGAATGACTGTGATAGCCTTAATTCCTTCCCCGCCCCTCTTCTATGCCCCCACAATGGATTTATGGCCGATCCGTTGTGGGTAAGTGCTGGCGGTTTTCCCGGTCTGGCGCAATCATGGCCGCAGGATTAGCCTTGATTTGCTATATGCAGACCAAATTATTAATCAGAACCTTGGATATTTTTTATAAAAATATATAGGCTCCTAGAGAAAAAGTGTTGAACATGAAAGTTGTTCCTCTCAATAAGGGCCTTCTCCACAAAATATTTGGGAATTTTTGGAATTCTTTTGGTATTTTTAAAAGTCTAAATGATTTTTAAATGACCCGATTAGGGGATTAAAATTGATCAAAAAACTTTAGAAAAATTGTGTGCTCATTTTAGGCCTCGTTAAGGGTTGTATTAAAATTTGGGAACCTTGGAAGAAAAATTGGAGTTTTTCCAATTTAATGGAGCATAGGGTCGCCCTCAAAAATCAATGCGTCTGATTTTCTTAAAATAAAAAAATTGTAGCGCGCGACCATCTTTTAGTCAAATAATAAGTTCAAATTATTTTACCAACGAGAGTGATCGAGGCAAGTGCTCAAACTCTGAGTATTCCGAGGTTTCGTAGAACTACTGAGCGCATCGTCTTTATCCGTTATAAAGCTCTCGAGTAATTTGGACAAGTTTGGAAAATGAAAATACGAGCAAACATGCTCGATAAATAACAAATGTATAACCCTTATTCTTTAGGTTTGATTAATCCACAACAATAAAGAGTGCAACGGAACTATTATCAGACCTAAATAATGGGTGAAACCCAAACTAAACCTCCTGAGAACGGAGATGAAACTGAACTGAACTAAACCTCATGAGAATGGAGATGAAACTGAACTAAACTTTCTGAGAACGGAGATGAAACTAAACTAAACCTCCTGAAAACGGAGATGGAACTGAACTAAATCTCCTAAGAACGGAGACGAAACTGAAGCTTCTTAAATGGAGTGATTGGACTACTAACCATTTTCTTTATGTTTTATTCCAGTCTCGTGTTGGTCTAGTTCATTTATTTATTTCAGTTCAGTACTTTCTTTTCAATACACCAGTCTCATACTAGTCCAATTCATTTATTTTATTTCAGTTCAGTACTTTCTTTTCAGTACTCCAGTCTCGTACTGATCATGGCTATTTACTTTCAGTTTAGTTCTTTCGGTTCAGTACTACTCCAGTTTTATACTGCTCCTTCGTCATTACAACATTTCAATTCTGTAGCTTATACTAATAACAGCTTCTATTACCACACTTTCGTTTTTGCAATTTACTATTTTAAGCACGAGTTCTTCCCTGACAGGCAGATAATTGATAGGTTGAGTCTTAGTTGGGGAAAATAGGAGTTGAGATGCTCCTCCTAAACTAGCCTCAAATAAAGTGCTCTCACGCTCCTTGTCAAAAGTCGAGCCAACTGCCGTTTGCCAGAATTATTTAAAGCATAGTAGGGCAAGTGTTGAAGCCGAGAAAATCCCGACCTCAGAATCGGACTAGGCGGCCTAAGGCTACCGGTCTCGCAGTGAAATCGGATGACCCAGGACGAGTAAAGGAAACAAGACCCCAGGCGCTGCGGCGGGAAGGTCCCACCACGTACCCGGTTGCTTAGATGAAGCAACCCCTTCTCAACCAGAGTGGCCGAGCTAGATACGAAGGAGACGCGCGAGCTGGAATTCGCGAGTAACTATCCGAGTATTTTCTGTCCTCTCCTTCGTACCCCTGAGGTCCTATTTATAGGGAAACCCAAAGAGAGGGGGGGTCTTACTTATACCCCCACCCCGGCGATCGGGCGACTATCTGGGGAGCTCGCACGGGACGAGCGAGTATCTCACCTTAGTCGCCACCTGGCGAGTAGGCATGGGGAGCTCGCCATACTCGCCCATACCTTTTGCTGGCCCACGGCTTGATCTTGACTTCACTCTTGGATTGTTGACTTTGACATCTGGTGACCTGGCTGCGGTGGGGCCTCTCTTCGTCGAATACGGGTTGTACACAATCCCCGCTCTTTTTGGGCGACGAAGGAGCCCTGAAAGAAACATCCAACGCTTATTCGGCGAGCTATTACGCCGAGTATCTGTTTGCTCGCTTGGCCCACTGCTTGACGAAGTCTATAAATAGGGGGGCCTGGTTGCTGGGGCGGATCCTCGAAACTCGCCCACCATGTCGGATGCCAACGCAAAGCTTCTCGAAGACAGCCTCGCCGCCCTGTCTGGCCTCCTCGGCATCGCCAGACCAAAGAGGCCGCGCGAGGAAGATGCCGCGGCCGATCTGTTGTCGCCAAAAAAGAAGAAGGCTAAGAAGCTCAAGAAACCCGTCTACGCGCCGATCGACACACCTCCACCTTCTGAGCCAATTGCGGCGGCGACGGCCAAACCCGCGCCTTCAACCAGTACCCGACAACTCCTCGACGACCTTGGCTTGGGCGACATTCTGGACTCGGCCTCCCTTGGCACCGACGCGAACCCTGAAGTCGCCAATGGATCAGCTACATCCCAAGTCGAAGTCGTCACCGTAATAGGTCGCCGCTTCGACCCCTTCTTTCGCCCATCGTTTTAATCGCCGCTTCTCGCCGATCAGGTTGTCTTATGCAGACTCCCCTTCGGACGATGCCGACGCGCCACTGGATATCGCTCCCCTGAGCTCCGCGCCGCTGCTCGCCCTTGCTGCTGACAAACCTCCCCGGACCTCGCACACGGTTCGGATCAATGTCGCTGCAAAGAGGATGACGGGGACCTCCCTAGTGAAGGGAAACCCTCCGGCGAATAAGGGTCTCCCGGCGAGCAAGGATCTTCGGGCAAGCAAGGACCTCCCGGCGAGGAAGGACCTCCCGGCGAGCAAGGATCTTCCGGCGAGCAAGGACCTCCCGGCGAGCAAGGACCTCCCGGCGGGCAAGGATCTTCCGGCCTCCGCGCCAGACTCGTCACGGCCACCGACGAGCACTTCTTTTCCGCCGCCGCCACCCCCGGATGTGGTTGAAAAGGCGAGGGGCACCGTCTTACCACTGCCGCCGCCCGTGTACGCCCAGCAGAGGGCGGGCTTTCCGCGATATCCGCCGTCCCCGCCGAAAAGTTCACAACAGCCGGCGAGTTCGTCTCAGGTTTCGTCTCTGCCGAAGAAATCAGATAAGCCGCGGCCGAGTTACTTTCCGCCGCGTGTTGCGGACCCCGAGCATGGAGGGCGCAGGCAGGGAGGTCGCGGTCAAGGCAGGCCTGCCGACCACCTTGGGGGTTCGTCTTCGGGTAGGCGAGATACCTCCGGTCGCGTTTCTCCACCGCGCCGGTCTCGATCTCCTCACCGTGGTGAGCTCTTCTATCTCTAACGACCCTTGATCTTGCTTGGTCGTTGATTTTTGATTGCGACTTGCCTTGATGACAGATCGCCCGATGACTCCTGGGTCGGCCTTCATCGATGCCATCAGACTGTCGGGGAGCGAGTACCGTCACGCTGCTGCTCGCGCCTACATGGAGCTGGAGACTAAGTTCGACCAGCTCGTCATCTGTGAGCCTCACCGCTGAATCTCGGCTCTGGAGGTGCGCATGGCGAGGGTAGAGGAGCTCCAGACCACCTTGGAGAGTTACGAGGCTCGCTTTCACATGGTGAAGGAGAACGATCGCCAGCTGGCGCTTAACAATCACCGCCTCCAGCTAGTCTTGGACGAGTTGGCTGGTATTCGGGCGAGCATGGGCTCGGTGGGGCGGCTGACGAGGATGGAAGAGCAGCTGCGGCTTGGCGATGACCCGATGGCGCTGGCGACGGAGCACTTCCGGAGGGCGCGCGAGATGGGCTGGGCCGGGCGACATCCTCACCCTCCGGAGTGGCCGCCTAGGACGTAGTTTTGTTTTTTGTTCTAGATTCCCTCGCCATTTGGCGCTGTTGTAATGAAAAGTATTATTTCAAATAAACCGGGCGACTATTCCTCTTGCTGCCGATTATTTCGCGATTTTATCCATGGTATCCGAGTTTATTCGTGCAGGTTTTTGGCGAGCGCCGCAGCACCCTTGCTTCGTTGCGCGAGATGGGCCTGATGTCGCTGGCGTGTAGCCCTTCCTTCGCGCGACGTCGATCGATGCTCGCGGAAACGAATACCCCCCTTCTTGCCATAGGCCTATAAATAGGAGGGGTAGGTAGAACATAAGTACGTTGCTGCGAACTTCTCAATCCGCCTCGCGAGTATCCCTCTTGCTCGCTTCTTCCTCTGCTCGCCCCCTCTCTTATTTGCGGCTCGCGAAGATGGTAGGTGACGATGCAAGTGCTCGCCGACAAGCTCATGCCATCAATTTCGCCGACGCGGCCTTCAAGAAATCGATAACTTCAGACAGAGATTTGGAGGGTTTCAAGGAGCATCTACTGCCGGAAGGATACTCGGCGAGGCTCCCAACTCGCAGCGAGCGACTCAATACCCATATTGAGGGTGGGCTCGTATTATCGTTGCGCCACTTCGATGATGACCTGCGACTTCCTTTTTGGCCCGAGTTCTGCGAGATCCTTCGATATTTCGGTATCGTTCCCGCACAGATTAATCCCAACGGAATGGCGATTATCATGGGGTTCCTCTGCTACCTTCGGGAGGAGAGGATCGCCTTTGACCTCTCCGTTTTTCGCCGAGTGTTCGCCTTCGCCGCGACATCGGAGGGGGTCGTCTTCTTCAGCAGCCACGTCTGCACCCTGGTGGGGACTGCGAACAAAGTCCATCGCTGGAGCGAGCTTCTGGTGGTCGTGCATGGCGACTTCGGGGATCTCCTGGGAAGGCCGCACCAACCTGCCGACGTCGTCTTCATCCCGCCGATCTTGGAAGGCGCTCGCGAGCAACTGTTCGAATCCTTCCGAGGTCGCCGGTTTGACGTCGTCTACTGGCGGCTCAATGTCAACTCGCTGGAGGCGGTTCATCCCAACGAGGGTAAGGGTGGTCGAGATGTCGTATGCTCGCCGACTCGCTACCTTTTGTCGCAGCTCGTATTTAACCATATCATGTGCTTTTGCAGTAGCCAATGAGCTTCCGGAGAAACCGCTCCATCCGGCGAAGGAAGTGGTCGCCCCCCTTTCTGAAGCTCACCCTCCGCCCGATGTCGGGGAGAAAAGGAAAGTCGCCAAGGGAAAAGCGAGGGCGAGGTCGTCGGGGCCGGCGAATAAGAAGGCAAAGGTATCCTCGCCTCAATCCGACGATCACGAGTCGCCACTGGAGGCTCGGGCACCTCGCTTCCACCCTAACTACAACCTCGGGCGAGGGGTGGTGGACGCTCATGGTCGCCCGCTGGTGACTTGGTCGGCGGAGGAGCCTGTGGTGTCGCTGAGCACTAACCTTCCGTCCTGGTCGACGGATTGGGAGGACAAGGGGGAGGCCTTCGCCGTCCTCCACGCCTTGTATGGGCGTGTCAACGCCGAGTCGATGCTAGAGCTCGCCCCGCCGGAACTTGCACATCAATCCGCTTGCTCGCTTGCGCGAGCTGCCGAGCTGGGGCATTTCACGACGAGGAAATTGCTGGAGACAACGGAAGCTTTGAAAGCCGTTTCCAAGAAAGCCATAGAGCTCGGCATGCAGTCGGTCCGCTGGAAGGACTTTGAGGTAAATGACCTTCGGGTGGTGATATGTGATTTATCTCGCTTGGATGTGTACTAACGTTCGATGCCTCGCAGGCTGCTGAAATCGAGGCTGCGAAGAGGTTGTCTGAGTGCGAGGAGAAGCTCGCCGTGTCGCAAGCCGAGCTGGAGGCTGCCCAGGTTCGTGTAGCCGAGATGGAGACTCAGCTAGTCGCCGCCGAAGGACGCGCGAGTTCCTCTGCTCTGTTGCCGGAGGCGCCGCGACCCGAGGACGATCCGCTGTGGGCCGTCAAACGGTCCCGGGCTTTGTGGGAGGAGAGGTCCTCTGTCCGCCGCGAGATAGCGCGGATGGCTGGCAACATCATACTTGCACGCCTGAGAATCAACGGGCAGCTTGCCGAGGGGGATAAGCAGCTCACTGTTGACGAGCTTATCCCTGAGCTGCTCGTTGAGGCGACGATATCTCCAGACCGCGTCCCTTCTTCGTCAGACTCCAGCGACTCCGACAGCAGTGGCAGCGACAGCAGCGGCGGCGAGAGCCATGACGAAGATGGCGAGGAAGAGGGAGACGTGGACGTCGGAGATGAGGAATACCGGCCGGATACTGGCGACGACGAGTCGTAGTAGCTCGCCGATCTCCATCATGCTCGGGGTAGGGGGACCTTTTGGAACTTTTGTAACTTGTAAAGTTTACATTTATACAAGTTATTTATTCTTTGCAATTCTTTACTCGCGTAACGGTTGATATCGTTCGCTAGGCTCATAGGCCCGGTGAGGAGTGCTCGCTAGATGGTGGATTATCTCGCGTATATTCCGCTTTGAACATCGATCACCTGCTCGTCATGACGCACTCGCCCGTACGCCAATGGGACGTTCGCCCGCCTGCCCGAGAGTAACTCCCCTACCCGCTCGGGATTTACTCGCCTACTTGCGCGAGGCATACTCGCCTACTCGCGTGGGGCATACTCGCCTACTCGTGCGGGGCATACTCGCCTACTCGCGCGGGGCATACTCGCCTACTCGCGCGGGGCATACTCGCCTACTCGCGCGGGGCATACTCGCCTACTCGCGCGAGGCATACTCGACGAATTCGGGCTTATGCAGGCGTCGAGTGGAGGAGATCGGCCGACGCCCGAGGAGAGGAGCTCGTGGGGATACCGATCTTACGACGCTGCTCCACTCGAAGTCTTGATTTCAATCGAGTAGATCGGCCGATTCCCGAGGAGAGGAGCTCGTGGGGATACCGGTCTTACGACGCTGCTCCACTCGAAGTCTTGATTTCAATCGAGGAGATCGACCGATTCCTGAGGAGAGGAGCTCGTGGGGATACCGGTCTTACGACGCTGCTCCACTCGAAGTCTTGATTTCAATCGAGGAGATCGGCCGATTCCCGAGGAGAGGAGCTCGTGGGGATACCGGTCTTACGACGCTGCTCCACTCGAAGTCTTGATTTCAATCGAGGAGATCGGCCGATTCCCGAGGAGAGGAGCTCGTGGGGATACCGGTCTTACGACGCTGCTCCACTCGAAGTCTTGATTTCAATCGAGGAGATCGGCCGATTCCCGAGGAGAGGAGCTCGTGGGGATACCGGTCTTACGACGCTGCTCCACTCGAAGTCTTGATTTCAATCGAGGAGATCGGCCGATTCCCGAGGAGAGGAGCTCGTGGGGATACCGGTCTTACGACGCTGCTCCACTCGAAGTCTTGATTTCAATCGAGGAGATCGGCCGATTCCCGAGGAGAGGAGCTCGTGGGGATACCTGTCTTACGACGCTCCTCAACTCGAAGTCTTGATTTCAATCGAGGAGATCGGCCGATTCCCGAGGAGAGGAGCTCTTGGGGATACCGGTCTTACGATGCTGCTCAACTCGAAGTCTTGATTTCAATCGAGGAGATCGCGTCACTTGGGAGACGTTTTGAGAATTTATAGCATGAATATCTTGGTAGAAACACAATCTTCTCCTCTCGGAGATGCTCTTGAACCTGCCAAATCAGGAAGTCGACGTCCAGACCTGTTCCTAATAATTTCTCCAGTTGGAAGAGAGATGCACTCGGGGAGACATAGGCCGACATGCAAGGGGGGAGCTGATCTCGGCCTACAATGCAGAGGCTCGGTCTTACAAGAGCGCTTAAAGTCCCGAAGCATCGTCCTATCATCCGTACTGAGCTATTTAGAAGGAACGGGTTGAAGGCATGTATCCCGATCTGATAGTGAAGATCGCTTCCAACTATGCTCAATGGCCGCGAGTGCCAGCATCTGGACGGGGGGGGGGGGGTGATATTCATCGAGGGTCCTTTTCGAACGCACTCGGAACCAACACACCGCCTCGGGCTCGTCCCTGCCCTTTCTTCGGCAGGTTATCCAGCCTTGCCGATCACTTGAGATCCTCTTCTGGGTGCTTGACGGAGTCGGCCTCCCCTCGAGTCCGGGTGATTTGGGGCGCACATTTGTCCCTCGTAGTTCCTCTAGTCGGAAGAGAGATGCACTCGGGGAGACATAGGCCGACATGCAAGGGGGGAGCTGATCTCGGCCGACAATGCAGAAGCTCGGTCTTACAAGAGCGCTTAAAATCCCGAAGCATCGTCCTATCCTCCATACTGGGTTACGTACAAGGAACAAATCGACCACTGGTTCCCGGAGTCGATGGCGAGGCGGATCTTGGAAGCACTCAGGAGCCTCGAGGCCTTTTTAACACAAACACAAAAAAGGAGAACAATTCAGCCATCACTGTATATTAGAATCATCTCTTTACAGAAATAGGTACAAGCGTTACAACTAGGGGTAGAATCTTTTCAGATCATCCCCACTCCAGGTCCCGTTCAGCTGCTCCCCTGCTTGATCTTACAGGTAATAGCCCCCCGCGGCCAGGGCTTCTTGGACAATGAAGGGGCCCTCCCAATTGGGATGCAGCTTGCCCACGGCGGCTCCCCGCCCAGCGGCGTCTACCTTTTTCACGACCAGATCTCCTGCGAGGAAGTTTTTTAGGCGGACATTTTTATCGAAGTGCCTCGCCATACGCCTCTTGACTTCCTCTTGGCGTACGGAGGCCAGGTCTCGAAGCTCTTCCACGTAATCCAGGGAGAGCCTCTGGGCACCCTCGTTCTCCAGTCGCCATTCCTCGCTCCCGCCTTCGGCTGCAACCACTCTCGGACTTCGCACCTCGAACTCCACTATGATGAGTGCCTCAGACCCGTGGGATAACTTTAAAGGTGTTTCTCCCGTGGCCGAGTTCGGGGTCGTCCTCAGAGCCCATAGGACCGAGGGGAGTTGTTCGGTCCAGTTTCCTTTTAAGTTGGTGACCCTCTTCTTCAGTAGGTTGATGATGAGCTTGTTGGCAGCTTCTACTTGTCCGTTGCTCCGAGGGTGGTGTACTGAGGCGAACCGAAGATCTGTGCCCAATTGCTTGCAGAAGTCCTCCAGCTCTAAGCTGGCGAACTGCGGCCCATTATCGGTGACGATGGCCAGCGGGATCCCAAACCTGCACGCGATTTCCCCCCAGATAAAATTCTTGACGATCTGGGAGGTGGTCTTGGCCAAGGCTTTGGCCTCGATCCACTTGGAAAAGTAGTCGATCATCACCAGTATGAATTTCCTTTGTCCACTTGCTTGAGGGAACGGGCCGACTAGATCCATCCCCCAGATGGCGAAGGGCCACGAAGCGGTGATCGAGCGGAGGTGTTGAGCCGGTTGAAGCTGGAGGGGCGCGAAGAGCTGGCACTGGGAGCATTTCTTGGAGTAAGCCTCCGCGTCCTTTCGGATGGTAGGCCAGAAGTAGCCATGCCTCAGGATTCTCTGCTCCAGAGTGCGGGTCCCGGAATGGCTGCCGCATTCCCCTGAGTGAATTTCCTCGAGAACTCGGGGGACCTCGATTTCCGACAGGCATCTGGCCAAAGGGCCCGAGATGGTCTTGCGATAAAGCTCGGCGTCGAGGAGCAGGTAGTACGCGGCCTTGTATCGGAATTTACTTTGATCCTGCCCGTCCGAGGGCAGCTGACCCGTCGTTAAGAACGCAACGAACGGATCCTTCCACGAGGACCGTTGCTCGATCTCCATCATCTCTCCTTCTTCGATGGATGGTCGAAATAGCTCGGTGACCGTCCCCCCGGCCCGGGGACCGTATTTGGCATGGTAGTCAGCTTCGGCATTGTCTTCTCGGGGCACATGCTCGACGAAGAAGGACTGGAAACCCCCGATCAGACCCTTAACCTTGACCAAGTATTGCTGCAGGGTGGGGTCATATACCTCGAACTCTCCCCGAATCTGGGAAGCGACTACCATTTAATCGGTGAAAGCTCGGATGTCCTTAATTGACAGCTCCTTGGCGAGACGCAAGCCGGCCACCATGGCTTCGTACTCTGCCTGGTTATTCGTAACGGGGAAGAGGATCTCGATGGCTTGTTCGATCCTGGTTCCCTGGGGGCTAACCAACACGACTCCGGCCCCCACGGAAAACTTGCCGGATGCTCCGTCTACAAACATCTTCCAAGAGACTGGTCGGGAAGCGCCCACGTCTACCTCTACCTCGGTCGAGAAGTCGGCCAAGAAGTCTACTACCGCCTGGGCCTTGATGGCTACTCTTGGGGAATACGAGATGTCGAACTCGCTGAGCTCCACCGCCCAGTTGGCCAGCCTGCCAGAATGCTCTACCCCATCCAAGATACTCCTTAAGGGATGATCGGAGACCACCTTGATGGAATGAGCTTGAAAGTATGGGCGGAGCCGCCGAGCCGAAACCACCAAAGCGAAAACCAGCTTCTCCAAGATAGGATACCTTATCTCTGCTTGCCGCAACCCCGGCTCACGTAGTAGATGGGGAGCTGCCTCCTTCCTTCTTCTCAAACCAACACCGAACTGACCGCCTCAGCTCCCACTCCCAGATAAAGTAGGAGGTCTTCGCCGCCCTATGGACCTTGGAGGAGAGGAGCTCGGGTTAGTTGTTGCTTGAGCTTCTCGAAAGCCTCCTCGCACTCCGTGGTCCACTCGAATTTCTGGTTTCTCCGAAGGGCTTTAAAAAATGGAGAGCACTTTTCTCCGGCCTTGGAGAGGAAACGACTAAGGCCCGCCAGCCTTCCAGTCAGCCTTTGGACCTCCTTGGAGTCTCTTGGGGAGGTCATCTTCATGATGGATTTCACCTTATCGGGGTTAGGCTCCACCCCCTGAGGAGTAAGGAGGTGACCCAGGAACTTCCCCCTTCCCGCGCCGAAGACACATTTGGCCTGATTAAGCCGCATCTTGTACTTCCTTAAGGTGGCGAAGGTCTCCGTCAGATCCGCAACGTGCTCCGGGACGCTCTTGCTTTTAATGAGAAGGTCGTCCACATAGACCTCCAAATTCCGCCCCTTTTGCTCTTTGAATACCTGGTCCATCATTCTTTGATACGTCGCGCCGGCGTTTTTGAGCCCGAAGGGCATCATCTTGTAGCTATATAACCCATCGCCGGTGATGACGGAGATGTCACGGCAATCGGGGGGATGCATCCGGATCTGATGGTACCCTGAAAAAGCATCAAGAAAACTCATCACAGGAAATCCGACGGCGGAATCAACCAGCGCGTCGATCTGAGGCAGGGGATAACAATCTTTCGGGCAAGCTTTATTCAACATTGAAAAGTCGATACATAACCTCCAGCCCCCTCCGGACTTCTTTACCATTACAACATTGGAGACCCAGCCTGGATACTGGATCTCTAAGACGAACCCCGCCTCTAGCAGCTTTCGCACCTCCTCCCTGATCGGCTCGGCCAGCGCGGTGTCGCTCTTCCTCTGTCTTTGACGAACCGGAGCTATCGCAGGATCCAGGTTGAGGCGATGACAGGCAACATCGACATCTATCCCTGGCATCTCGGCGGCACTCCACGCGAAGATGTCGGCGTTCTTCTGTAGGCATGCAGCTATCTCCGCCTTCCCCTCCTTGGGCAAGGCTCCTCCAACCTTCAGCAGTTCAGGCTCCCCTTTCGGGAAGATCACCTCCACCTCCTCTAGCTCTTCGGCAGCTTGCAGGCCCTCCTCATGCTCCATCATCTTCTCCAGCCTCTCCGCGTCACCCATCCAGCTGATGGTGCTGACAGTGTTCAGGTAACACTCCCGAGAGGCCTTCGGGTCCCCTCTGATCCGAACTTGGACATCATCCCGGCAGTACTTCAGGCATTGATGGTACGATGACGGGATGGCCTTGAAGTAATTGATGAGAGGCCGCCCGAAAATGGCATTGTAGCCGCTGGGCGCGTCGACGATGACAAACCGGCACCGGATTGAAGTACCCCCGAGGGTGACCAGCAGCTCCACTCCCCCTTCCACCTCTTTCTTCTCTCCTGAGAAGCCAAAGAGAGGCCCATCCGCGGCCTGGACCCTGGACGCTTCCACCTGCAGCCCCCACAAAGGTTCTTTTGAAGATGACATTCACTGAGCTCCCGTTGTCCGCGAGGATTCGGTCGACGGTGAAGTCTTCGATGACCGCTTGAATCACCAACGCGTCATGGAAAGGGTTTTCGTTCCACAACATGTCCTCCTCCGAGAAGGTTATCTCGTTCAGCAGCGGAGGAGTTTGCGACGTCGAGGCGACGCTCCTCTTGTAGATCTGGTGGAGGCTACCCTTGCGGGAAGCTCCAAGCCCTGTGCCCCCATTGATCACCCCGACGTGTCCGCCTCCCGGACCGGGAATAACGTTTCCTCGGCCCCCCTGGTCAACCCTGTCCTCGTTCCTCCTCCTTTGCGACGCTTGGAAGGCTACCTGCCCGACTGGGGCCTCCCGCCTTGGCTGCTCTCTCTGCCTCCGTCGCCTTCAACCTCCTCCTTGCCTCCCAAAACTCGGGGCAGGCCAAGGTCCCGTGCCCCTCTACTCGATGGATATCGCAGTAGAGGGGAATTGCTGCTTCCTACTGCCTTTCCTGTCGCTTCTCCTTTCGTCGGCGCTTCGCGGCCCGTTGAGTTACGGTCATCGCCTCCCTTCCTCCTCCTTGCTCCCTGAGGTTGTTTCTCCTCTCTTCCCGGCAGATCGGTCGCCTCCACTGGGGACGATCCCTCGGATACTGGAACCTTCTTTCCTCCCTCCTTCCTTCCGGGGCTTCGACGAGCCTCCTTTCTTCCCGCCTCTGAGGCCTCTCCTGCCTCAACTCTTCCGCCCTCCTGGGCTCCTCTCTTCTCTTCCCCTTCGGCTCTTCCTGCCTTCTGCCATCGTTTTTCTCCGGACGCCTCTCCCTCTCCAACAACCTTCCCCTGTTCTCCCCTAGCGGCTTATCCCCATCCAGCCTTGCTAGGAACTCTTTGTTCCTCTCCTCCCCCTGAATGAAGACATTGGCCCTCTCTACCATCTCTTCGAACGACCTCGGCGGCCTGTGCCCCAGCTCCATGTTGAAGAATCCCTGCTTCAGGCCAAACTTGAGGGCAACCATCAAGGTAAACCCATCCACCTCTTCCACTTCCAGAACCTCTTCCTGGAACCGGTCGATGTAACGACCCAAACTCTCGTGCTGCCCCTGCACGATCTTAAAGAGGGCCGTCGCCTCCTTCTTCCTTTTCTTGGATGTCGCAAATCTTGCTATGAGACCCCGACGGAGGTCGGAGAAGCAGTAGATGGAACCTGCCGGCAGTTGATGGAACCAGTCTCTTGCACTTCCCTTGAAGGTGATGGAGAAGAAGCGGCACTAGAAGGCGTAGGACATGTTGCGGATCGACATCACGTCCTCAAACCACTGAAGATGCCTTACTGGGTCATCTCTGCCGGAGTAGTAGGTGAGGGCGGGCTCTCGGAAATTATCGGGGACGGGGGCCGTGAGGATCTCAGCACAGAAGGGGCTCCTCCCTTCCTGGCGACGGCGATTATCCTCCTCACTCGAATACTCATGCTCGATCCATCGACGAGTATTCCCATACCTCGCCGAGAGTTCAGGATCTCGGAATCGGATGCCCTGGCTGCTCGCTGGATGATGACGCGGCGGCATCGGTTGCTCCTCTCTCGCCCAGGCGGGCTCCTTTACTGCTCGTCGGGTTGGCTCCTCCTCGCCCGGTGGGGTCAGGCGATGGGAAGAGGTCACCGTGACCTCCGGTGGGTTGGCGAATCCTACGAGTATCGCCTTCTCCATCCTCTTCGCGAACTCCTCAAAAGCAGCTACCGTCACAAACCCGCCACCTCTCTCCGAGGTGCCTGCTCCTGCCGAGTTGCCCGTCACCTCGCCTTGATCGCCACCATTGACCATCTTTCGCCACTAAGAAACTTTCCTCCTTGGCTACTATCCACGCTCACCGCACCAAGTGTTAAAGCCGAGAAAATCCCGACCTCAGAATCGGACTAGGCGGCCTAAGACTACCGGTCTCGCAGTGAAATCGGATGGCCCAGGACGAGTAAAGGAAACAAGACCCCAGGCGCTGCGGCAGAAAGGTCCCACCACGTACCCGGTTGCTTATATGAAGCAACCCCTTCTCAACCAGAGTGGCCGAGCTAGATACGAAGGAGACGCACGAGCTGGAATTCGCGACTAACTATCCGAGTATTTTCTGTCCTCTCCTTCGTACCCCTGGGGTCCTATTTATAGGGAAACCCAAAGAGAGAGGGGGGGGGGGGGGTCTTACTTATACCCCCACCCCAGCGATCGGGCGACTATCTGGGGAGCTCGCACGGGACGAGCGAGTATCTCACCTTAGTCGCCACCTGGCGAGTAGGCATGGGGAGCTCGCCATACTCACCCATACCTTTTACTGGCCCGCGGCTTGATCTTGACTTCACTCTTGGATTGTTGACTTTGACTTCTGGTGACCTGGCTGCGGTGGGGCCTCTCCTCAGCTCGTCGAATATGGGTTGTACAGCAAGCCACTATAGACCTAGTGCATGCTAGCAAAATTGATAAATTTGATTGCTTATAAATTGCTTGCGGTGAATTATGGCGGGTCAGTCACTTCCGTAGACCGATCTTACCGGTGCGGGAAGTTTGATAACTCAAGGCGACATGGAGATGAGTACCATAGGAGATCGACCGTTATATTTTTCCCCATTGAGTTTCCTCCGCTGGTTGACCAAAATATTGAATCGCCGGATGTCGCTCACATCCAAAAGTACACGGGGTTGTACGTTAGGGCCTGGGCTGTGCGGTACGACCACCCCCAGAAGTGGCAGGACTGGCCACTGTCACTAACAGCCACATTGGTGAGGCCCGAGGGGCTCGCTACCCTGCTTGTAGAGAAGCGGTCCATACTATGTCGACATAGGGTTGTGCGCGGCTGTGAATGCCTGTGATGTGTGCGCGGCTGTGAATGCCTGCGATGTGTACTCGGCTTGAAGGCCTGCGAAGTTCGTTCAGGTTTGAATACCTAGTGTGTTGCTGTACTAGTGGAGCCTATAATATAACTGATATATATTACTGCTGCTAGTCCAGTTATATCATGCTATACTTTTTGGTTGCTCCTAACTTATTTATGAAATATTGTTCTAACCCTCTCTTGCTTCGCCTATCTTATTTTGTTGGGTGCGTGCGCTCGTCCCCAGGATATGGATCTGGGGAGGATATTTGATTCCACTTAACTCTGTGACTAACGGTTATCTTAATAACCATTCATAGGAGATGGAGCACCATAGGGATCAGTTATTGCAAGACAACACTCCAGCTGTTAGGATTACCCGAGTAGATGCACCCCCATCGTCTCCTGAGTTTTGAGACGTGAGTACTAGCGAGCAGAGTTGAGAGAGAGAGAGAAGAGTTGCTAGTTGTAGTACTAGTATAGGCTACGGGCTCCATGTATAAACAATGGCTACAACATTTTGTTGTTTCTATTAAATATATATTGTTATATATATTTGTTGTGGTTTTCTGTTAATGCTTTCGCAATACTCTATGATGTGAATGTTGTGATTCAAGCCGAGCAAGACGACCAACTAGTGCTTAGTAGTGTAGGGTGTTAAACCTTAAGGAGCACTGAGTGGACGTCTTGGGCAAGTAAGATCCCCTCCGACCCAACCCGGGCAAAGATTGGGGGGGGGGGGGCTTACAGGTTCCCCCCACTCGGGGTCCATGCTTGGCCAATTGATCTACCTGTTTATTCTTCTCCCGTAGCACGTGTCGAATGGAGAACGTTTGGAACATGTCGACAACTCTCTTTACCTTGGTTAGGTACAATTGGAGAGTAGACTCCCTTGCCTCAAACTCCACGTTGATCTGAGAGGCCACCACCATGGAATCCATGAGTACTTCCACAGTATCCACCCCAAACTCCCTTGCCAGACGAAGCCCCATTATTACGCCTCATACTCCGCCTGGTTGTTGGTAATGGGGAAGTGAACGACCACCGTCTGCTCGATCTTTGTTCCCTGGGGGCTCTTCAGGATCACTCCTACTCCCAAGGAATGCTTGACCGAGGTGCCATCTACCATCACCTTTCAAGGAACTAGGCGAGTGAGCACCGCCTCTGCCACCTCAACCACATAATCAACTAGGAAGTCGATCATCTCTTGAGCCTTGATCGAGAGGCGGGGGACAAAAGATATATCAAATTCACTCAGCTCCACCGACCACTTCACCAACCTTCCTGAATGCTCCACCACCTCAAAGATGTTGTAGAGGGGATGGCCATTCACCACTCGTATGGAGTGTGCCTGAAAGTAGGGTCGGAGTCTTCGAGCCGAGATAACCAGGGCAAAAGCCAACTTCTCTAAAATCGGGTATCGGAGCTCTGCCTTCCTCAAGACCCTGCTCATATAATAGATGGGTAGTTTTTTCTTCCCCTTTTCCCGGACTAGGATAGAGCTCAAGGCCTCGGCCTCGACCCCAAGGTACAGGTATAGATCTTCCCCCTTCGGTCCCTGGAGCAGTAGAGCCTGGGCCAGCTGTCTCTTCAAGGCTTAGAATGCTTCCTTAGACCATTCAAATTTCTGATTTCCCCTCAGCGCTTTGAAGAAGGGGGGCACTTCTCTCTTGCCTGAGAGAGGAACCTGCTCAACCTCGCCAACTTTCCCGTCAACCACTGGACCTCTTTGGCATTCTGTGGTGACCCCAACTCCATGATCGCCCTCACCTTGTCAGGATTGGGCTCCACCCCCGTAGGAGTACATAGATGACATAGGAATTTTCCCCTACTGTCCCCGAAGACACAATTCAAGGGGTTCGACTTCATCTTATACTTCAGTAGGGTGCTGAAGGTCTCCTCCAAATCACGGAGGTGAGAGTCCATGTCCCAACTCTTGATCATGAGGTCATCCATGTACACCTCTAAATTTCTTCCCCTTTGCTCTCGGAAGACCCGATCCATCATCTTTTGGTATGTTGCCCCTGCATTTTTAGCCCAAAAGGCATCATTTTATAGCTGTAGCACCCATCCCTGGTGATGAAGGAGACATCTTTTATGTCGGGTGGGTGATAACCTGAAAAGGCATTTAAGAAACTCATTACAGAAAAACCGACTGCTGAGTCAACCAGCGCGTCGATCCGAGGCAAGTGGTAACAATCTTTAGGATATGATTTATTCAAAAGAGAGAAATCTACACAATCCTCGAGCGACCGTCTCCTTTTTTAACCATTACAATATTGGAGACCCAGCCTGGATACTGGATCTCTGAAATGAATCCGGCTTTGAGGTGCTTACCCACCTCCTCCTGGATGGGCTCGGCCAGTTTGTCTGCGGTAGACCTCTTCTTCTACTGGATGGGGCTAGCCTCCGGATACAGGTTGAGGTGGTGGTAGGAGACGTCCGCATCAATCCCCCAAATCTCTGCAGCGCTCTATGAGAAGACATCCACGTTCTTTCGGATGCACTCCAGCATCCTCCCATGATCCTCTGGACTCAGCCCCCCCCCCCCCCCCCCGCTGATCCGCACCTTCTCCACTCTGCCTTCCCGGGTGAGAACCTCCATCTCCACCACCTCTTATGCTTCCTCCAGCCAGGACTACTCCTCCCACTCGCCAGTAGCCCTCTCGCCTGGGACTAGAGCCTCCTCCTCCTCGGCTTCCTCCACGAACATTGCCTCGGCCTGTTCCCCCAGAACTTCTTCCGCCGCCCCCACCTAGGCGCAGATCTCTTCCCCATCCACCTCCATCTCCTCTGCCCCCTCCAGCCTCCTGTTTGGACACTTCCTCCATCCTCCTCTCCATCTCCTCGTCTCCCTCCTATCAGGAGATGGTGTTGACCTCTGTGACATAACATTCCCTTGCCACCTTGGGGTTTCAACAGACCCGGACTTGAATGACTTCAACATTGAACTTTGGGCACTGATGGAAGGAAGAGGGTACGCAGCGGAAGGAGCTGATGAAGGGCCATCTGAAGATCACATTGTAACTACTAGGAGCGTCCACAATGATGAACCTGTAGTTTTTGGACTGCCCTCTAGAGTAACATGGAGTCCTACTCCTCCTTCCACCTCCTTCCTTTCCCCCGAGAATCCGAATAGAGGCCCATCTGAGGCCAACACTCTCCTGGCATCCACCTTCATCACGTCAAATGGCTTCTTATAGATGATGTTGACTGAGCTCCCGTTATCAATGAGGATCCGAGAGATGGTAAAATTTTCGACCGCAGCCTGGATCACCAGCGCGTCGCAAAATGGGTCCTCATGAGCCGACATGTCCTTCCTTGTGAAAGTAATCTTCTCCTCCGGTGGTGGAGTTAGAGACATTGAAGCAACGCTTCGGCGGTACATGGTATGGAGGCTCTCCTTGCGGGCGGACTCAACTCCCACACCCCCGTGGATCACCCCGATCCCTCTTTGACCCTCTACATCGGCCCTATCCTCGCACATGTCCTCCCATCCGGGCAGGATCTCTTCAATCCGCACCTCTCGATGAGGCTGCTGCTGCTGCTCCATGGTTCCCCTCAACTCCAGAAACTCCAGGCACGTGGTCGTGGCGTTGACCTCCTCCTGATGGAAATTACAGTAAGGCAGCTCCACCCTGCCTTCCTACCTCCTCTGACCTCTCCTCCTCCTCCCTAGGGCTATCGCCACAACCTAATGTTGATCATATCGGGGAGAGGAGATCTCTAGCCCTGCCTCCAGCCTGGAGGGTTGAACTGACCTTGCCCTCCTTGGCGTTTGTCTCCTCCGTGCCCCTCCCCCCCCCAATTTTTGGTAAAACAGATGATGAATTTGAATTCCTCTCATCGAACCAATAAATTTTTACTACTTATAGGTCAAAAATAGTGTCCGAATAAGGGAGAAAAGAGTCCGTGAAAAGGTGGAGACATTTAATTTTTTTTGCTGAAAATATGTCATGAAAATTAACTGGTTCAATTAATTTTTATGGAAATAACATATGTAAATCTAGTTGAGATATTTGCAAATAATTTTGACATCGCCAAGTCCATCATTTTCTTCACTCAGAGCTTCTTCAAAATCTCTGAAAAAAACACTACTACCATCTCGACACGATATTGCACGACATCTTCTTTACTCAATTCTTGTACTTTTGCTTATTTTTATAGTATCTCTTTTATTACATTCTAAGAGCACACGAGATCAGAGCAATAAATTTTGACTATAAGTTTCTCAAACTCCTTAAATGATTCGGGTTCCCTTATTAAAATTCTCATTGTAGACCGTAGGAACATACGTCTACACATATTTTGGGTTCATTTTAATACAAAATTATCTTACTTCGAGGAAAATTTTTCATATGCTCTTAGGAGTGATGACGACAATGATGTTAGTCGAATGTTTAAATACTGATGATAACAATTTACACAACAAATACTTTGTAACAATAAGATTATCTTAAACATTTTTATTGCAATCTAACATATTTTTTTCTTAGATTTATTTATTTCATCACACCAACAATTAATCTAAACACCTGAACAAACAAATCAAATTGAGATTTTTGATATTCTTTACATTCTCACATCTCAAATTATTAAAAAGTTAATATTATGTGTATTGCAATGAAGATCAGATCAACATCACGCAACGGTTCATTTGGTTTGAAAGTTGATTAAAGATAGAACCCAAATATCTCTAAATAAATAAGCTATAATAAGAAACAATTTTTTTTGAACTCAATTGTAATATCTTATATGTGCAATTTTTTGTATATGTACTGATCATCAAAAAATTTTTCTTTACGATTTCATTGAGCTCTCCCTAATCAAACTTCTTGGATCCACTCATGTGCAAGATTATGATTATATATGATGTTATGACAATGAATTCATCATTAAAAAAACCTCATCTAAAACTTTTTTGAATTTTTATGTATTCTTAAAATGCAAAAAAACTAGGTGATTACACGTGCATGATTAAGACTACATAAGCGACAAAATAATCAAAAAAAAAAAACTCGGCCAAAAGAATTGAAGTAGTCTAGGCATTATTAGTCTCCTATGATAAAATTCCAATTAAATGTTAAAAATTATTTTGATATTAAGCTCTCCTTGAAAGCTCACAAAATGAGTCTAGAATCAAGTAGGGCCATATTAATCATATTTCCCCATTTGTCAAGCTCACACTAGAATGATGAAACATAATAAGCCCTACTTGTCCTTATAACAATTTCTATTTTACTTGGTCAAAAATATTTATTGTCCATTACCTCTGAGAGCTAAATGGCCACGCGGGGATTTAAAATTTTTTATTTTTATTTAGGAAAGAGTATATGTGGCACTTGGCGTGTACGAAAAAACCGGTCTAATCTGTCCCGTTGAGACTGGCCTGGTTAGGACCGGTCCGGTGCCGGATCGGTCCCAGGGGGCCCAAGTGATCTCCCTTTTTACTTCAAAGATCAGTCCCGGATCGGGACCGGTAAAAAACCGATTTTTGATAAAAGACCGATCATTTCACTTGTAAGTTATAATGAAATAAGTGTTGCTCTCGTTAAAATCTCAAGTCTTATAATTTATCCTCTGATTTTAAAATTAAACTTGAAATAGTTGTTGCCATGCTTGTAATTAAACTTGAGATAAAAAATCAAAATATAGTTTTATAATTTATTTTTTTAATTAAAAAAATAAAAAAGACCGGTTCGTGACCGGTCCTTCGGTCCCAGTCAGTCCTCCTCAAGAGGAGGAAAACCGGTCCCGGAGCGGGACCGGTTTGAGCGGGACCGGTTCGGGACTGTCAGCCAAAAGACCGGCCTTTAAAAAGATCGGCCCCGAACCGTCCCGACAGTCCTAATGTTCACGACTATGTGGCACTCATATATTATAGAGGAAAAATATTTGACTATTAAAAATGACTGTTATAACTTCTAATTTTTCACAATTAAGATATTTAAATCGCATAAATTTCTTTTGGTATAGGTCAAATGTATCAGTTATGAAAAATTAGGAATTATAGCAAACATTTTTAAATTTATGTGAATTCAAATATACTTTTCTTCTGCAATATAGAAATAGAAATGTCATTACTACTTTAACCTTTTATTTATTTATTTATTTGACGTGGGTTTTTTTTAATTTAGTTTTGTTTGCTTTCAGAGAAGATGCGAGAAGCTCGTCTAAGATAATTTGGACATGTACAAAGAAGATCATTAGAGGCACATGTTAGGCGTTGTGAGAGTCTAGTCACTAGGCATGTTAGACGAGGGAGGGGTAGGCCAATAAAGACTTGAAATGAAACTATAAAGAAAGACATGATGTATTTAGGAGAATTAGTGAGAATATATATGACAAAAGATAGGGCACAATGATGACAAAGGATCCATATAGCCGACTACACTATAACGGGATAAAAGCTCGAGTGTTGTTGTTAATTATTAGTTTTATTTGCTTTCAAAATCCCCATTTCTCTCTCTCCCTCTCTCTCAGATTAATTTTTAGGCACGTCTAACGTATAAGGGGATGATGCGTTAAATTTTTTAAAAAAACCCATTTCGACAAAAAGTTAATAATTTTTTTTAAAAATAATTATGAAATCTTAATTAGATTATTTTTACAATTATTCTCAAATCAAGTGAGTATTATTGCAGTAGAGCTGGAGTGAAGCGAGTTCCAAAAGTTTTAGATAATGTTGTCAAATGTTGTCAGATAGATGGTAGAACAAAATGGTAAGTGGTAATTGTACTTAATGTCGATAAAGGCAGAAACCTGGCCATCAGGGAGTCCATTGAGGAACTTAACCTAGAACTTCTCATTAACGCTAATCAACATTTACTTTGATCTCATAAGGTCACTAGTGAGGAGAAGGGTGTCGTTCTGAAATCTTCGACTAAAGCTGGAATAAAAACTATTGATGCATATAATTATCTTGCCGACAAGCTAGTTAGGGAGTCACAAAACTTTGGTTTTATGAAAGAAATGTGTACCTTTTATGGATAAAGTTAAGCAATCAAGAGGAGATGTTGGAGATATGCAAGTCTTATACAATTGTTTAAGGCTAGTGTAGTTGATGATTCAATGTTTGCTTATGAAAATCAAATTGATGATTTCAACATGTTGATGATTTGTTTGGATTGATGGCCCCTACAAAAAATTTATTAGGAGTATTTTTGTGATATGATTATACCCGGCTTAACGTGTATGATGGATATATATGATCATATATGGGCATCGTTGTGGTTATAAATCCTTACTGGCAAAATATAATTGTTGCTATAGTATTTACATCTCAAGAAACTATCAAATCTTGTATATAAGTATTTGAGACTTTATTTTTAAATTTATATCTTGAAAACAATCATTGAACTTTTTCGCATATCAAGATTAAGCAATGACACTTGTTATCAATTGAAAGATATATCATGATCAATAGACTTTGGCCAACTATATTTATTGAACTCTGCTAAGTCAGCCATTCTGGCATACTCATCCATAATTTTATTATGTGGTAAGAAATTAATAAGTTGCATAGTACATGTAGTAATCAGATTTTCAAGTCACTATACTCAACAATGTGGTTAACACTGGAATTTTGAAACAACTTATCTTTTTAAAAAAATTGTCATTAGTGTTGAGGGTTTAAGAAAATTTGCAACAACTTGTCTTTTAAATCCTTTTTTTGGGATATTACCTCTAAAAACGTGAGGGCAGTTCAATACATTTTTAAGGGGGGCCAAAATTTTGAGATACTTCACTTCCACTGTGATAACCCTCATACCCCAAATCCCAAACCTCTCACATTGGGCTGACTTTAGGCCAATAAGTCTATGTACTATATATATTTTTAACAAAAGCATTACTAAAACTATTAGTAAGTGAATGCCCAATATTCTCCTAACAATATTATCTCCTATTAAAGTAGTTTCACTCATGGTATGGATATTGCTGATAACATTCTACTGGCCCAAGAATAAGTACTCCTCTATGGCTCTATTCGTGGTCATAATGCAATCATTAAAATTGATCTAAGAAAAGCTTTCGAGAAAATACAACTATCGTTCATTTATAAGTTGTTGGCTTTGGTTTTAATGAAACAATATTACTCTAGTCGCCAAAACTATTAAAGATGGTTGGTGTCCTATTATTATTAACGACGAATCTTTTGGTTTTTCAAATCTTATCGTGGCCTTAGGCAGCTCATGCAACTTCATAGTAACTTTTGAAAGAAAGGACTTCATCACATGCAGTGCATTTTAAGGCTTGAGTCATACTCTATTTTTTACATCTCAAATATTTAGGTGTTGTCTCACAGTTTCTCGACCGCCTTATCGAGATAGGCTTGAATATTTACTACACACAAATAAGCATATAATATTATGCCAACATGTAGTGTATTGTTTGTTAAAGAACTATTGATAAATACAATTCAACTGATGTGATAATCTACTATGGCATTGTGGATGGTTCCGATTCGAAGACCCGATGGTTAACTATTAAACATTAGCTAGTATAGTCACAATATCCTCATCATGTGACTACCTACAAGGATCAATGGAGTAGTTTATACACTTGTTGATTTTATGCTTTACTTATTTGACTTTGATAATTTACATCATTGTATTCAATTATTAACCTCCATATTGCCATTATTTGTACTAATATTATTTATATAAGATCATTATCCTTCCTTGAGCATATTAATGTTAGCTAAGACACCGACATCTCTCCAGCACCACTGCAACATGTTGGGACCGGAGGTGCCTGAAAGAAGGTGAAGTAAAACATAAAGAAGAAGTTGTTGGTGTTAGATAGTAGTTATGAAGAAGATATATATGAGTCACTTATCTTTGTTTTGTCATAAATTTAAACAGGATAATATGATATAAGTTATCGTGGTTGGACTGGTTATATATATGTGATGGCATAGTTGATGTAAAATTTAACTGAAATCAATAAAATAAGACTTAAAATTATTGTGATACTCCTTAGTCATGTGTAAATCAACATTGGTATCAGAGTAGTGTTTGATCAGGGACATCATAGGAGTCATGGCATCTCCCTCCACCTTTTCAATTTCTCAAACATCCATTCCGGTGTTTGATGGGGAACAATGTGATTACTGGAGTATCCACATGAAAGTTGTGTTCACATTGCAAGGCTTATGAGATATTATTACAAATGGTCCATCTCTTGCACTCAAAGTAACTGAAGTTGGAAAGGATCCAAAACCCGCTGATGTTGAAGTTCAAAAGGATGCACGAGCCATCTGTATGATCTATCAAGGAGTTTCTGAAAATGTCTTTCCTCGAATTATGGGGGCACTTACAGCCAAAGCTGCTTGGGATATTCTGTGTGAAGAATATAAAGGTGGTGCTAAAGTTTTAAATTCAAAACTTCAAAATGCTTGGAGAGTTTGAAATTCTTGCCATGAGACCTATGGAAAAGGTTGAACAATTGCTTAGCAAAACTTTACAAATTATAAATCAAATACGTTGTTACGGGGACACTATTAAAGATAGAAAAATAGTGCCCAAAATACAACGTAGTTTGCCTCCTTCTTTCTATCCCGCTATAACAACTATAGAAGAAGCTAAAGATTTAAGGAAGCTGTCATTAACTACATTAATGGCGTCTCTTAAAACACATGAAGAACACTTGAGTCAGATTAATTTGCCTCTAGATCAAGCTTTACAAGCTAGATTACAGTTAGCCAAAACTATATCAAGAGATGTAAATAAAGGCTTTCAAAATCCCAAGTCACAACAACAGAATATGCCTGGCTTCAGACCCAAATGGCAGCCAGGTAAAGGGAAAATAAAGGGGAATCCCGATTGAGAAAACTAGAGGTCAAGATGAAAAATATTGCATTATTTGCAAAAAGGACAAACACTATTGTAGAGATTGTTTCTTTCGATGCAAATCATGTCGTATTCCAAATCATTCAGAGCAAAATTTTTGGCATAAAAGGAATGTAGAAGATAAATTGACTGAAGTGGAAATACCCAATATAAAAAATATGTTCTTTTCATCCACCTAGACTGAAAACTCGTTAAGTGATATTTGGTTTTTGGATAGCAGTTGTTCATGTCACATGACAAATACCAAAACTCAATTCATCACTGTGGAGGATGTTACTAAAGCTCAAGTGCAACTTGGGAATGTTGTGATAGCTAATATTGAAGGTAAAGGGACTATAGTTGTGCAAAGTAATAAAGGTAAAATAACTCATATTCCAGATGTGTGTTATGTTCCTAGTTTAACACAAAAGTTATTAAGTGTTGGGAAATTAGTCCATAAAGGCTATAAACTCACATTTGATACTACCGGCGGACACATTTGGAATGCAGCCTTAGATGTCTTGTTAGCCTCAGCAAAGGTGACAAATAATCAATGATTAACTTTGCAAATGTCTAACGTATTACCTCAAGCTCTTATTTCCCAGCATCAGATTTTGTCTACACCCCTTGTGTTATGGCATCATTGACTCAGACATCTTCATCGGTAAGCCTTACATATGGTGACATCAAAAGCACTAGTAAAAGGGCAACCTGAATTAAAAGACTCAAAGCAATATTTCTGTGAAGAATGTGCTTACAGCAAGACGCATAAACTCCCATTTCCTCTTACTATGGCAGTAAGATCTCACAAGCCACTAGAATTAATACATGAGGATCTTTGGGGACCATCCCCAGTACCTTTTATTGGTGGTAAGTTGTATTATTTACTTCTAGTGGATGATCATAGTAGTTATATGTGGATATATCACTTACATAATAAAGCTGGAGCATTTGAGAAATTCATATCCTTTAAAACTGTTGTTGAAATGGTCTTGGGACTTCCAATTAAAGCTTTATGAACGGATAGGGGGGAGAATTTACCTCTAACTAGTTCATGAAATTATGCCAAGATGTTGGAATCAAACGAGAACTGACAACTCCTCGTTCTCCTCAACAAAATGGAGTTGTGGAAAGGAAAAACCGCACTCTGTTAGAAATGACAAGAGACCTTGACGGCGTGCAACGAACAACACGTGTATATTCCCGTAGGAGGCGGTGATTCGCTGCCCTGACGAGCGATCAAAGCCCTTAGTCACGTCCGGATGATCGTATCGAATCTCTTTTGTATTTTATGTTTTTTGTTCTGAGATGTATTTAACACCCGATCAGCCCAACCAATCTTAGACATCCGATCGGGGAGATTTTCTTTCGTGTACAGTGCAAGTGTTGGGCGGTTTTTCACTTAGGGTTATATAACCCGGCGGTTGGAGGAGATGAGGTATCGTGAGTTTGGGAAAATTTCCAAGCCGTTGGTCCTGAACTTGGTGCGACGCCAGTTCTTCCTTGTCGGGAGTGATTCTCGGCTTCCCCTCTGCTTCCACACCACCGGTGCGACGCCGGCAACCCTCTCCCCCGTCTCCCTTTCTCGATCCGGTAAGCCCTCCTCCGTTAGATTCCCCTCCTGTCTCCCTCTTTTCCCGTACCGGAAATGGAGCCGACATCCCTCCCCTTTCTTCCCCACTCCTTGCGCCATCATCCCTAGCCGACAACCTCATCCTTGTCCAAGCCCGCAACCCTAATCGACTACTTCATCCCTGTCCAAGCCCGCAGTACACGCTAGCACCTGCTTCCTTGTCCAAACCCGTAACCCACGCCGGCCACCTCCTCCAGATCCCTACCCGCAACCCAAACCACCACCTCCTGCTGCTCTCCTCTCTCGTCGACTTACACCCTGCCCTCACCCCAACAATAAACGTCTCCCTCTACCCCATTTCCTCCCCTGACCGTTGGCCTTCCACCAGCCCAATTCCCCTCCCAGTCATTGCTTATGACCCCCAAATCATAGCCAACCACTTCCTCAAGTCTCCAGCAGCCCCACCACATTCCCGGTGTACTCCTGTTGCAGCCACCTCGAATGCCTCCTCCATCCGCCTCCGCCGTCGCCTACCTGTGTGAAATGTGGTAAAGTTATTTTCTTTATAGTTGTTTATTTTGGCACCTATATTGTGTAGTGGATGCTCTCCCTTTAAATGTTATTAGTATTATTTGTCGTGTGATTTGCAGGGTTTCTTCTGCGTTTGCTTGAAAGTAATAGTGCCCTTTTCGTTTGCTAAATTAATATTTTGTCCTCCATTAATTAATTAATTGTGTCTGCACGTGTTCTGCTGAATATCATATAATATTTAATTAGTCGTTCCAGTTTTGAGTGGACCGCTATCACACCAACATTACACTGCATTACATTATAGGACCGCATTTAGTGTGTCCAACTCGTGTCGGCCTTACCACTGCATAACTTTGTAATTCCTGACCTTATTATTAATTATGAGCAAACTCGCGTCCCGAGGAGTATTCCACTTGTAATATTAGTGGCTTGTGGAAATGTTTTAGATCCTTAGCTTCATTATAGAAATGCAGAACTATCTTGATCTTAAATATGGTATATGCTTATCATTTATCAGTTTATGCACCTCAGGCTTCATTGTGTTGTAGTTTTATACAAAGAAGGATGTACAAAGTAAAAGTTTTTCACTTCAGTCAGTACTATTGTTGTTGAAAGGGGCCGACCCACTCATGTGAGTATCCCCGGCCGCCCCTAGCCGGACTGCAGTCAACCGGCCCCAAGCCGCTCTCCACAACAGCCCGCGGCCTAGCCCATTCCGGGCACCCAGGACCCGACTTAATACGGTTGTGGCGGGTTGTTGAGGTCACCAAGACGTTGCCATCCGGCCTTGATCCCGTGACCTCATTTGTAAGAGGGTTTTAAACCACCATCTCACACCCATCTGCGCTGCATATAAAGAGGACTATGTCACCTTTGAGAGATCTAGGGAGGAGCAAGTAAAAAATCAATAGAAGGCATTTGAGAGATCTAATTTGTACTTATTTGTTTATTAAGATTATAATTTTGTGATGTTAATGTGAATATTCTCTGCTGATTAATGAAGTTTAATATTTTTCATGTATACATGCATACATTTCCTTAATACTTTACATGTATTTTCTTATCTAAATGGGGAATAATGAGAGATATGAATATATGATAAAGTGATTTTCATAATTTATATGTAAAGAGATATAATTTTTTGCCATTGCTATAGAATTGAAGATTTTGTTGTATTTTTTAAAAGTATTGCGGTATTTGCGGCGCTTGTTTTAAAAAAAGCACAGCTAATGTCATAGTCTATGGCGGCGATCACTATTGTAGCGATTTCACAGTATTTTTAAAAGCGCCGTTGTACCTATTGCGACGCTTGAAAAATGCCATGAAAGGCCTACAAAAATGCCGTGACAGACCTGTTTTGTTGTGGTGGCTGGATAAGAAAAGTGAGAAGTGCATTTTTCGTGTCGACAACAAGCAATCTAAAGCATAGAGGCTTTACAATCCAATAACCAAGAAGCAAAT
The DNA here is from genome assembly GCA_039513925.1 of Platanthera zijinensis. NCBI lineage: Eukaryota > Viridiplantae > Streptophyta > Magnoliopsida > Asparagales > Orchidaceae > Platanthera > Platanthera zijinensis. The sequence continues at coordinate 268,457,123 of CM077079.1, read as the reverse complement.
TATTAGTCAAAATGTCGTAATTGTTGAAGATGTTGAGTGGCCTTGGCAGTCGAAAAGAGAACAACAAGGAACGCGAAAAGTCGGGGAGAAATCTATGAATAGACACTTAGGACCTAGTTCCTAAGCCCATTAATAAAACTATAATTTTATTGAAGTGGGTCTTTAAGAGAAAATTCAATGAGGATGAGACCAACTCCAAGCAAAATAGCACTTAGTATCCAAATGTGGAAGTTGCCCGAAGCATCCGGATGGGGATCTAGGTGGAATCCCCTACCCGTTGCCCCTAGGTGGGTATAAATAGGCAAACCCTTAGGAGTTACTACGGGTATGGGTTAACCGTGTACCCGACACGACCCGTTAAGCCTCCGAACCCGTTATTGTCCAAATATACACTAACAATCTCCTCCTATATTTGTGACAAATAACGTATACGTTTCGGAGTGCGGAAAGTGGAGAATATTAAAAACAAGTTTCCGACTTAACACATTTCCATAAGAGTTAGCACAGTTTTTAAAGAAAACCATAAACATGAATTTAAAAACAATGACATAATAAATCAAAAGAAAGTGTGCTACTCAACAATAAATAAGTCTGGAAAACAATAAAATAACTACAGATAAAAGTGTAACAATTCTACTCAGAGAGTAGATCATCATCATCTATGTCAAAATCCACTTTCTCTCCTCCATCTTCACCAGTGCCTGCAAGGAATTTCATGAGTCAGACTCTATGAATTCATAAACATATGTAGTGACGTATCAAAGTAAGCTAGCTCTATCTAAATGAGCTTAGTACTTATAGCAGTAGTGAAGTAACATTGTCAGCATCTCTATCCAGTCTAGCTAGGACCAGTCAAGTTTTGATTTTAATAAATCAAACGTTGTTATCTTACTCATTAGTGACCACTATGTGCCTTGTCATATGACTTGGCACACCGTTATTTGCAACATTATCAAATGTGGAATAATGTGCTATGATCACTAATGTTAGATTAACTCATGCAACGACTTTCTATTCACAGTTGAATAATTCTCAAATCAGCTTACAATGAGAAAGATGGTAAGTCATCAGGTGTGGAATGACTAGCATCTAACCATCTTGGGCTTTCATCAAAAAATTATTTGGGGTTTTCAGTCTGTTATTAGATGCTTGAATGTTGCGACTATAGGTTCTTACCATAAAACATAAACATTGGAGGAAGTTTCATATTTCTATGAACTTTAATCCCATCTCCCCCGATGTTTTTATTGTGAGAACTCTATTTAAGCCCTTTGTCAAGGCGTCTGCAACATTATCTTTTGACCTCACATCAACGAGGTTCACAATCCCTTGACTCGTAAGGGAGGTCAACCAGGCTTGTTTCATCCGTAGTTGCCTTCTTTTACTATTGAACAAAGTGTTCGTAGCAATCGTTTTAGTAGCCTGATTATCGCAGTAAAGTGCAACAGAACTCAACTTCAGGCTGACAATGGAATGTCCATCACCAAATATCTTATCCACTCTGCTTCTTCTCCCGCTGAAGCTAGAGCGTAGAGTTCGGATTCCATAGAAGATAGTGCAATACATGATTGCCTCTTGGACTTCCAGGCTACAGCTGCTCCTCCTAGTGTGAATATAAATCCACTAGTGGACTTGCTGTCATTTAATTCTGAGCACCATGATACATCAGAATATCCTTCCAACACTGGAGGATGACCATGGTAACATAAAGCATATGTTTGGGTGTGCTTTAGGTATCGCATCAGCCTATCGAGGGCATCCCAATGGTCTTGGCTAGGATTACTAGTGAATCTGCTTAACATGCCCACCGTAAAGGCTATGTCAGGTCTTGTGCAGACCATAACATACATGAGACTACCAATCAGTTTAGCATAATCTGACTGTCGAATCGCAGCTCCATCATTGGGCTTCAAGCGATTATTGTAATCGTAAGGTGTCTCAACTGCTCTACGTTCACTGTATCCCCACGTGTCCAACATGGACTTTATATAGTGGCTTTGACTTAGGGAAATACCATTTTTCCCAAAGCTCACCTGCATGCCTAGGATAGTCTCAGCTACACCTAGGTCTTTAATGCTAAACTCCTTCATTAGTTCTGACTTAACGTCATCCACTACGGATTGATCAGAACCAAGTATCAGCATATCATCCACATACAAGCATATTATAACGACTTTGTTCGATCTATGACGTATGTAAAGACTTTTGTCCGAGAGACTCGACATGAATCCCATGTTCCTTACACTATAGTCAAACTTCTCATGCCATAATTTTGGTGCTTGTTTTAGTCCGTATAGCGACTTGATTAACTTACAGACCTTATTTTCGTGACTGTCTACTATGAAGCCTTCAGGTTGGCTCATGTATATCTCTTCGGTCAGATCTCCATTCAAGAACGCAGTCTTAACATCCATTTGATGAACAACAAAGTTCTCAATAGACGCAATAGCAAGTAGGATCCTAATGGTTGCTAAGTGACACACTGGTGAATATAGATCAAAGTAATCCACCCCACTAACTTGTGTGAAACCTTTAGCCACCATGCGCGCTTTATACTTAGCTACGCTACCATCTGGATTGAGCTTCTTTTTCAGAACCCACTTACACCCTATAGTTTTAGCTCCTCTTGGTTTATCAACCAATGTCCAGGTGTTGTTCTGAAGTAGAGAATTCATCTCTTCATCAATGGCTTCTTTCCAGAGTAGTGAATCCCTTGATCTCATCGCGTCCTTATAGGTGGATGGATCGGCCTCAACGTGGTAAGTGACAAAGTCACTACCAAAGGTTCTGGGAGTTCGCTCTCTCACCGAAGTCCTTCTAGACTCTAAGACACTATTGTCTACCGGGACTGAATAGGAGGTGCTCGGTACTGATTCAGGTTCTTCCTCAGTAATAGTTGCTTGCATACCAGGGATTGTCAGGTTCTTATCCTTAAGGAATTTATCCTCAAAGAACACAGCATCCCTAGATTCAATAATTATATTATTAGACAGGTCTAAGAATCTATCTACAACACTATCTTCAGCACAACCTAAGTAGACACACGTGTTAGTCCTAGGTCCAAGTTTAGACCATCTAGGGTCAGAGACCCTGACATAGGCTATACAGCACCAGGTCTTAAGTCTAGTTAAAGACGGGGGTCTCTTAAACCAAAGCTCGTAGGGTGTGACGTCTAACTTAGCATGAGGTACTTTGTTCAGAATGTTATTTGCAGTTAAAACTGCTTCTCCCCAATAGGCAGTAGGCATGCCAGCAGTGAGGAGCATAGAATTCAACATCTCTGTTAACGTTCTATTCTTTCTCTCGGCTATACCATTCGATTGGGGTGAGTAAGGAGCAGTGGTTTCTGCTATGATCCCTTGAGAGGCAAGGAAACCCCGGAACTCACTGGACATATATTCTCCTCCTCTATCACTTCTAAACCTCTTAATTCTCATGTCTAGTTGGTTCTCTACCCTGGTTTTGAAAAGACAGAATTTTTCAAACGCTTCATCTTTAGTTTTAAGAAGATAGATGTGACAGAATCTAGAGCAGTCATCTATAAATGTGATCATATACTTCCTTCCTCCTCTGGTGACAAAACTTTTAAAGTCACATATATCGGAATGTATAAGCTCTAGCGGTGTTGTGCTCCTAGTAACCGGACGAAAAGGTTTCCTAGTGATCTTAGTCTGAGCACACACGTCACATTTCTCAGGCGGTGACTTAGTGTCTAATGTGATCTGGTGAGTTCTAGCTATTTGGAACATCTTCCTATAGTTCACGTGTCCTAGTCTCTCATGTAGAGTCTTAGGGCTAACTAAGTTTGTTTGAACTTGTTGAACTAACTCGTTTGCTAGACTTAGTCGGTACATCCTATTTTGAACGTATGCACATCCAAAATAGTGTGAGTTAATTGACAGTGTTACTCTACCGCTACAAAAAGTAAAAGACATACCAGCATCACATAATAAACTTATAGACACTAAGTTAGCAGCTAGAGAAGGAATAAACATAACATTTTTAAGAGTTAGAGTCTTACCTGAGGATAGCAGCAGCGTTGCATTCCCCACCTTCAAAACGTCAGCTGTCTCGCCATTTGCAACTGTAACAGACTCTTTTACAGCAGTGAGCCCTGTCATAAGATCAGCATTGTTGCAAACGTGGCACGTCGCCCCCGAATCCAAGTACCACTCCGTGCTGGCCTTAGCGTTTCCGACCATCCCAACAAAATCGGAAGACTCAGCTAGGCTAACCATATTGGCTTGGTTGCCATCCTGTGGTGCTTTGGTTCTTTCCCGTTTAGGGAGCCTGCAATCAGATGCGCTGTGCCCCCACTTGTTGCAGTTAAAACACTTGCCCTTGAACTTTTTGGTGCATTTGCTAGGGCCTGCAACCTGGGAGCTACCATGAGAGGGTCTGGTCCTTTTAGGGTTCGACACGCGTTTAGAACTGAAAACCATGTTAGCCGCAGCCTTCTGCTTGCTAACAGTTTCTAAAGCGTGTCGAGTCCTATTCTCATCCTCAATGCGAATAAATCGCTTGAGGTCATTGAGACCGACCTGCATCTTCTTGCGGTACATTTCAGTTTTGAAATTGTACCACGTTGAGGGCAGCTTAAAGATAATCGTGCCAGCAACAAAACTGTCTGGCAGAGAAATGTTCTCACTATGTAAAGAATCTACTAAAGCTTCAAAATCCGATACCTGAGGGAGAGTTGCCTTCTCCTCATCGATCATGAAGGAATGGAATTTGTCCACCAGGTACGCCTTGGACAGATCCTCCTCTTGCCTGAAGTGCTCCTCCAGTGCTTCCCAGATTTCCTTGGCGGTCTTCATTTTGATGTACGTCTTCGCTAGGCTGGAGGACAGGCAGTTCAGCAGGTAGTCGCGGCAGAAGTCCTCATCAGCTATCCACTGAGTCTCCGCTTCAGTCCCCATAACAGTAGCACGATCAGACAGAACTGTGTAGAAGACGTTCAGATACTTCATTCCAAACTGTGTATTTAGCTTCCAGTCGTTGAACTCGGTCGCCGTGAATTTCTCCAACTTTATCATAGGGACCGGAGAGGAGAAATTGTTCCCCTTCAACATTTTGACAGCGGCGACGGATGCGAGATTGCACAGCACAGAACGTCGCTCCTTGAGGCACTTGAAAAGTCACTGGTATGCAGTAGCAATAACACCTCACTTGCTGAGAGTTAACCAGCAAAACTAAGTCAACCTTCAGTGGAAACAGAACCCAAAACTTTCTTTTCCTATGCTCCACTTGGTCTGGAAACCTTGAGAGCTAAGGCAGAATGAAACTCAAGGAACCTGCTTCCCCTGTATCCCCTTTCGATCAACAATACCGATCTTTTTCCTTTGATTTCAGGCGGCAGCAGACTCCAGAAAACCGAGAGCTTTGTGTTCCTGTTCCAAAAAAAATTGCGCACAGTATAGGAAAGGTAGCAGCGGCTCTGGATCTACGACGGCATGATTCTGGAAAGGCGAGAACTACAGAGCTTCTTCCCTATCTCCGATATCACCCACTGCAGCAACGGCGAAACTCCTACTGGACCAAAAAACGCGAACGGCGACGAGGTTTTCGATCTCCAGGAAGCGAGAAACGAAGGAGCGGTTACGGGATGTACAGGAAAGGTGCGACGGGAATACAGAACCAGGCCAGCAACAACCCTATGCTCTTCCTTCTCTTTCGATCGAAAACAGCGAAAAATCGATGTCAAAAACCCTATTCCTTTTCCGATCTGGATCCCTTGCGACGATGGCGGAAACGGGATCAGCGTTTCAGGCGGCGGTGGATTTGATTCCAGCCGAGGTAGAGAAGCCCTTTGCGGGATTGTTTCTCCCTCTCCGATCACCTGACGGCAGGGGCGGGAACCTCCTCTTTTTGGCGGTGAGGTAACGGAGGAAGGCAGAAAACCGGCGACAGCAGCGGCGATGTTCCAGAACGTGAGCGACGGGGAGCAGTTACGGAACGGTTCGAGCAATCCAGGGCGTAACTTCGAGTTTGTGGAAGTTGCTCGAAGCATCCGGATGGGGATCTAGGTGGAATCTCCTACCCGTTGCCCCTAGGTGGGTATAAATAGGCAAACCCTTAGGAGTTACTACGGGTATGGGTTAACCGTGTACCCGACACGACCCGTTAAGCCTCCGAACCCGTTATTGTCCAAATATACACTAACACCAAAGACTATACTTAGATTCTGTTTGACATTCCGGCAAAGCGCCGTTCCGGCCTGAACGAGCCGGAGAAAGGTTGTTTGGCAAGCTCCGGGCGAGAACAGCCGGCGTAAAAGGGTGCCAGCCCGGTATTTTGACGCTGGTAGGCGAAGCACTAGTCGACCGTTCTAAACAGCCGTTTCCTCTCTCCTTGCTGGCCTCCCGCCGGCCCGAAATGTTAAACAGAGCCTCAAATTCCGGAACAAGGCATGGATGAAACATGTGCACCAGTTGCTAGCATGGATTCAATTAGGCAATTCCCAGCACTTGCAGTTCAACACAATTATCCAGAGTTTCACCTGGATATAAAATCCTCCTTCCCCAGTGGGGAAATTAATGCTAAGATATATGTGTAACAACCTTTAAGATATGAGAAAAAAAAAAAGATAGGTCAAACACAAAGGCCCTGTTTGGGAGAACTTTTTAGAAAAGAAAATGAGTGGTGACAAAAGGAAGATAAGAAAAGGGCCTGTTTGGGAGGGCTTTCTAGCTCCTTTTCGTTTTCTAGAAAACGCCACCGCACATAATAAATCGTTTGGAATGTCTACCGGTGGGAAAAGCTACCACCAAAAACTCTTTTTTCTCATCTATTTGAAAAGTCACTAGCCACCTACTTTTCAACTTTTCGAAAAGTAATTTCTCATTCCGATACACAGCTGATGCTATGAAAACATTTTACTCCTTTGGATCTAGTTCGACAACACTGCGAAAACACTAGCCTTTCTCTAGATCAATATTTCGCTCGGGTGCGAGTTTTTGGCACGGGGCGATTTTTTCGCTCTGGCGCGATTTTTTAGCCCGGACGCGAAATTTTTCGCCCGAGCGCGGAATTTTTCGCCCGTGCGCGATTTTTTCTCCCGGGCGCGAATTTTTCGCCCGTACGCGAATATTTCGCCCGGACGCGATTTTTTCGCTCGGGTGGGGAATTTTTCGCCCGGACGCGGAATTTTTCGCCCGGGCGACATTCTTTCGCCCTTGTGCGAATTTTCCACCCGGGTGCAAATTTTTTCACCCGGGTGCGAATTTTTTCTCCCGGGGAGAATTTTTCGCCAGAGCGCGAATTTTTTGTCAGGGCGCGAATTTTTGGCCCGGTCGCGAATTTTTCGCCTGAACGCGAATATTTCGCCCAGGCGCGGAATTTTCCGCCCGAGCGACATTCTTTCACCCGTGCGCGAATTTTCCACCCGGACGCAAATTTTTTCACCCGGGTGCGAATTTTTTCTCTCGACGCGAATTTTTCGCCCTGGCGCGAATTTTTCGCCCGGGCGCGAATTTTTCGCCCGGGCGCGAATTTTTCGCCTGGGCGCGAATTTTTCGCCCGGGCGCGAATTTTTTCGACCGAGTGCGAATTTTTTTGCTCGGGTGCGAATTTTTCGCCCAGGCGCTGTTTTTTCGCCCGATCGTGCATTTTTCGCCCGGGAGCAATTTTTTCTCCAGGCGCGATTTTTTTCCTCCGAACTCGGTTTTTTCGCCCAAGCGCAGTTTTTTTTCCCGAGCGCAGTTTTTTCAACCGTGCACGATGTTTTCGCCTGGGCGCGAAATTTTCACCCGGGCGCGAATATTTCGCCCGGGCACGATGTTTTCGCCCGAGCGCGAATATTACCCCGGGCGCGAAGTTTTTGAACGATATTTTCACCCCGGCGCGAAATTTTTGACCGGGCGCAAAATTTTCGTCCGTCCGGAAAATTCACGCTCGAGCGAAAGATGTGCGTAATTTTAATAAAAAAATCACTGCAACGGAGATTTGTCAAACAGTTTATAAAATGCTCTTTTCTGAAAATCTCTGCAAAAGAAGTTCACCCAAACGGATCTCCTTTTGCAATATACATTTTCCAAAAGCTCATTTTCCCACCTTCCTTTTGTTACCACTCCTTTTCCTTTCCGAAAGCCCTCCCAAACAGAGCCTAAGTTTTTGAAAAATGTATATCGGAAAAGGAGATTTGTTTGGTTAAACTCTTTTTGTAGAGATTTTTAGAAACGAGATCACTTTATAAACCGTTTGACAAATCTCCGTTACGGTGACTTTTTTATTAAAAATGCGCATCCGAGGAAAAATGGACGCATTGACCGAAAATGCGCGTTCAGGCGGAAAATGCGGGTTCGGGCGGAAAATGCGCACCCAACCAAACAAGCGCGCCCAGGGGAAAAGGGGTCATATGTTCGCCCAGACGCAATTTTTTCGCCCGGGCGCGTTTTTTTCGCTCGGGTGCGATATTTTCGCAAGGGCGCGATATTTTTGCCCGAGCGCCAATTTTTCGCCCGGGCGCCAATTTTTCGCCTGGGCGCCAATCTTTCGCCCGGGCGCCAATCTTTTGGTCGGGCGCGAATTTTTCGGTCGGGCGCGAATTTTTCACCCAGGCGTGAATTTTTTGCACGACCGCGGATTTTTCGCATGAACACGATATTTACTCACAGACGAGATATTTTTGCCCGAAAGTGAAAAAATGCATTCGAGCAAAAAAAATAACGTCGGGTCGAAAAACAAATACGCGGCCGGGCAAAAAAAATCATGAACGAGCGAAAAAGCGTGTTGAGGCAAAAAATTCACGTCCGGGCGAAAAAATCTAGGTCTGGCAATAAAATCGCGCTCGAACAAAAAAACACACGTCCTGAAAAAAAAAGCGCGCTACGACGAAAAATAAACACAAGCGAAAAATTCACCCCCAGGCGAAAAACCGCGCCCGGGTGAAAAAAAACGGCTGAGCGAAAATATCGCGCTCCGATGAAAAAATAGCGTCCGGGAGAAAAAACGCTCCCGGGCGAAAAAAAACGAGCTCCGCCGAAAAATAACGCTCTTGGGCAAAAAATTCGAGCTCAGGAAAAAAATTCTTTGTCGGGCGAAAAAACAGTGCCCGGGCGAAAAACAGCTTCCAGGCAAAAAATTCACGTCGGCGAAAAATTCATGCCCGGGCGAAAAAAAACACGCTCGGGCAAAAAATCGCACCCTGGTGAAAAAAACAGCTCGTGCAAAAAATTTGCGGCCGGATGAAAAAATCGCGCGCTGGCGAAAAAATCGCGCTAGTGCAAAAAAATCGGCTCGGGCGAAAAAAATCATGCTTGCGCGAAAAAACCGCGTCTGGGCAAAAAAGCCCGCTCCCAGGGAAAAAATGCCAGCCCGAGTGAAAAATTCGCGCCCGCGGAAAAAAACACGCCCTGATGAATAAATGCCCCCGGGTGAAAAAAAATGTGCCACGGAAAAAATCGCGTCTGGACGAAAAAATCAAGTTGGAGATTTTTTAAGACTGTTTTGAGATGAGGAAGTGCTTTTCGAAAAAGTAGCCGACAAATGACTTTTAAAAAAGGGAGAAAATGAAGTTTTCCGCAGTAACTTTTCCCACAGATAGACAATCCATACAATTTTTTAAGTATGATAGCGTTTTCCAGAAAATGAAAATATGCTAAAAAGCCCTCCCAAACAGACCCAAAGTCCCTAAACTTTAGAAAAAACTTTATGACTTGAAACAAATTCCTAAAGCATGGGACATCAACATTAGTCCCTACTTGCTACAAAAAAGACTTCATTAGATGTCCATGTGAGCCCCCATGTGAGCCCTCTTTCTATATCAAGCTTCAAGAAAAGATTTTTTTAATAATATGTAGACTACCAGAAAGTGCCTCTCCATGATCTTACTAATATATAAAAAGAATCAAATTTTTAATCTAAATGGCTATTCAGACACATAGTAGATGGGAAGCGTTGGCGACAGAAGGAGCACGAGAGGATTCATCTTCCGACCGGGAACAACTCCATTTACATGGACGTCGAAAAAACAACCAACGGTTGCTCTATCTATAACAGAGGCCAAATACATGACTTTAAGAGATTTGACTCAAAAAATGTTAAGAGAGTTTGAGAAAAGGGAAGAAGAAAAACCCATAATCATCTACTAAGACGACGTATCAACTATATAACTCGCACAAAATCTCGTAACCCAAAGAAAAAGAAATTAACCATATTGACCTACAATCCTACTTTATCAGAGAACAAGTCAAAAAGGGAATCATCAAGGTAGAACATTGCAGACCAGGAAATCAAATCGCCGACCTCTTGACAAAAACGTTGAACAGAAACGTGCTCGCCGATTTCAGGAAACAACTATGGTTCTGTATCAGACCCTGATGCAGACGGTTCCAACGGACCGGCTGCCAACCTGGCGCACCAGGCGGTGACATAGTCTCCCAAGACTGCTGACTTTCATCAGGCCCGCAGACCATGCACCCCAACCGGACTACCGGGCCCACGGCAGGCCAGCCTAGAAATTTTGGCTTGTCGCACCCCAATGTTAACCGCAACCCAGAAGTTTAAAAAATGTTATAATCACAACCGAGTTTTTGGCTTGTCACACCCCCATTGTTAACGTCAACTATTTTCGAGTATTTTTTGGGTGATTTATGCTTCATTATAGGATTCCTCGACGCATTTAAATGTTTGATATTTGAATGCGCAGGAGTTCCGAGGATCTTCAGGATGAATCAGATCTCTGCTTCAGGCGCGCAGGTCAATTAAGATCTTGGAATTTTAAAATTTGTTGGGGGATGATTCTTGTTTTAGGCGAAAACCTGTTGATGCGTAGTTTTGCTACTGTTTTTATCGGAAATTTGAATGATTTCGTGGAGCAAATAGAAGAGGTTGTAAGGGTACAAGCAGCATGCTCTACGGCCGGATATGTCGCGGGCGATTCCGACATGTGCTCTATGTAGGCCGAGCTGATTCTCCCGGCGGAGATCATCTTCATCCTCTGAACCCGCTCGATCTCTTCTCGAGCGCTATCCCAGATCAGCATGGCCCGCGCGAATTCGTTCTTAGCAATCTCAAGCTCCCTCCTCTCTTGCTACCTCATCTGATCGGCGGTATTGATATGGACTTCTCTGGCGGGGAAGAAGAGACGAACAGTCGGCGGCTTCGACTGCGAGAAAGAGGAGGGAGGAGTTCCTCGTCTGGTTTCATCTCGAGCTCCCCCTCGCCAACTCCCTCATCTTTATCGGCGTATGATGACCTTTTAACCCTTTGCACTCCGAAAATATCTCTTCCCATTTTCATATTCTTGGCACTTTGCACCATAGATCTTTGAATTCGGCTATCAAAAAATACCCTTGCTAGGGTGCAAAGTGCCAAGAATATGAGAATGATGGTGCAAAGTGCAATATTTAAACATTTAGAATGCAAAGTACCAAAAATCCGCATATGATCATCGCTTGCGGTTTTATTTTAACATTTTAGGGTTGCCTCTAAAGAAAAAAAAAGGAGGTATTTAATTAAAAAAATTGGAGTGTGATTAGGCAAATGTGAGTTGCCAATAACAATAAAAAAGGAGCAAAAATAAAAGACTCCGCCTGGCACTCTGAGAGAATATCTTGTTCAGAGAAAAGCCAAGAGAGAGCGGTAATGGCGATGAAGAAGTGTAACCTAGCCTTCCTCCCCGCCGACGGCGCCGGTCATATTGCTTCCACCCTAGAATTCGCCAAACGCCTCCTTCTCCACCCCTCCGCCGCCGGCCGCCTCTCCGTCACCTTCCTTCTCATGCCCGTATGCGCCTCCTCATTCTTCTCCCTCAATCCCCCCTCCAGCGCCACCGACATCGCCGTCCACCTCCTCCCTGACCTCGCCGTCCCCTCTCGCCTGGAAACCGACGGCGGCGAAGACTATATTTCCCTCGCCTTCCAGCTTTACGCGCCCCATGTCAAATCCGCCCTCGCCGCCACCGCCCCCGCCGCCCTCATCATCGACTTCTTCGCAACCACCGTCATCGACGCCGCCAGGGATCTCCAAATCCCCACCTACGTCTTCTTCTCCACCAACGCCACCTTGCTCGCTCTCATGCTCCATCTTCCCGCCCTCCACGACGAGATCCCGGAGGAATTCGAGCTGCTGCAGGGCGAGATTAAGGTCCCCGGACTCGCCGCCGGGATCCCGCCGACGTCGATGCCTACGCCGCTGATGAACAAGAAGAACCGTTGCTACACCTGGCTCGTCTACCACGGGAAGCGGTTTAAGGATGTTAGAGGCATTATACCGAACACCTTGCGGGCGTTTGAACCGCAGGTCTTATCCGCACTGGAGTCGGACAGATCTGTGCCGCCGGTTCACCCAGTTGGTCCGGTGCTCTGCCTTGACCGCGCCGGCGGCGGCGGCGAGCGGCATGAGTGTCTCCAGTGGCTTGATGCGCAGCCGGCGGCTTCGGTGGTGTTCCTTTGCTTCGGAAGCTTGAGTCGGATGACGGAGGCGCAGACGGCGGAGACGGCAGTGGGGATCGAGCGCAGCGGGCGCCGGTTTCTGTGGTCCCTCCGCCTTGCGGAAAGCGAGGGAGACGGCCGGCCGCCAGCGGGATTTCGGGAGGCGACGAATGGAAGGGGGATGGTGGTGGAAGAATGGGTGCCTCAGGCGGCGGTGTTAGCCCACGCGGCGGTCGGAGGGTTCGTGACGCATGGGGGGTGGAATTCGTGCCTCGAGAGCTTGTGGTTTGGGGTGCCGATGGTGACATGGCCGATGGGCGCGGAGCAACACCTGAACGCGATGATGATGGCGGCGGAGATGGGTGTTGCGGCGGAGATGGAGATTGATCGGCATCGCGGCAACTGGGCGACGGCGAAAGAGGTGGAGATGAAGCTGAATTGGTTGATGGGAGAGAGCGAGGATGTGAGAAAGGTGAGGGAAAGGGTGAGGGAGATGAAGGAGGCTAGCCGGGCGGCGGTGGAGCTCGGCGGGCCGAGTTACGACGGGTTGGAGTCTCTTGTCACCGAGTTCATGTGTCTGCCTGAGCAATGAACGGCAAACCTATTTTGGCTAATGGCAGCTCCGTGGATTAGAAATGTTAATGTCAGACCGAGATTTTTAATGTCAAATCTCATTGTAGGAACCATGGATACCCTCATCCGTGAGAGCTCCATCTATACGACCCTCGCCTCCACCACGCCTTCCGCAGGATCCTCTCCACGCACCGGCGGTATGTTTGATACTAGATCCCCTTTTCCTTTTTCCCTGCACTTGACTACCATCCCTGAGTCTGAGATTTCGAATGTATTCCACGGCTTTCTTCATCTTCCTCCGCCTGCGAAATAATGTGAATGTGATGGTTTTTATTTCCGAGAATTTTGCTTATTTTGTGGTTGGTTGTTGGAAATTTAGAAATTTTTTTTTTTTGATAATTTTCGGATTTTGATGATGAATTTTTGTCTGCTTCGCTGCTGCATTGGAAAAAAAATTTTGTTTGTAGAAATATTTTTAACTTCAGGTGGTTGGGAAGGAATAATCTAGTTGCAAAGCTGCTTAAGATTTACAGTAGATGATCGCCGGGAGGGGAGAGTTCGTCGTAGAGGAAGGATCGTCAGCTAGGGGCGGCCGTCAGAAGAAGCATCGTCGATTGAGGGTTGGGCGCCGGAGATTTCATCCGGAGATTTCGTCGAAGGGCAAACCTTGCATCAGCATGAAGTGTCAGCGAGGAAAGACACATGCAGAACGCAGGAATGAGAGAATTAGGCCTTTCCATCGGGCTGCCACTAGTGGAAATTAGGAGGAGAAATCTATGACTTATTTTTAGAATATGCGGTTTGCAATTAGCGAAAATTGGTCTACTCATATAATCACCCTTATTTAGCGGAAATTGTTTTTTCCCCTAATTTTGCAATTTATTTGAGAAGTCCTATTTAAATATTTTAATTATGTTGTGTGTGAAGTGAAGTGTGTTTTATATCTCTCTGATTAAGCGAAAAAAAATTTGGCGCGTTACTCACTCCTTCGCTGTGTGTGGAGCGCCTATCCAATCGTGTATTCCCGTCAGCACGATTTTTTGCTCCGTTTGATATGACATTTTTGCTCCGATGAGTTTGAAAAAAAAACATCATCGTCATAGGATGTATGTTTGGTATGACAACGATGACGACCCTCATGAAGAAATAATTGATGTTTGTTAGATGAGATTGGGCTTTCACAAACGACGATTCATAATCATTGTGTTCACGACCGTCAGTTGTTGGGTTTCTCTATGAGGTTGGCACAACACTTGTGCACGCAGTGGAAGGAATAAAACAAGAACAACCCAAAAGAGATTGGATCGGACCATGAATGTTGAATCAAGAAATTAACAAAAATTGGGCAAAAATTACCTTGACGGCGTTGAGTCACAACTCAACGAAGATGCTCCAAATGTGATTCCTTGTCGGTGGCGAGTTCCACGTAGAATAATATCTACGTCTCTGCAGAAATCCACACGAGCGGGAGAACACCAAGCTTCCGTCACACGGATGATCGGAAAGAGATCGACCGCACCTTACACTTCCACGGACTGCTAGGTCCGCTCCAGGAAGCGCAGCACCGGCGACTATCGTCGGAGAGGAGGAGGTCGGCGGAGCGAATGCGGCGGCGGAACGCTTCCGGCCGGCGGGATTCGGGAATCGGCGGGGCAAACGAGAACGGCGGAACAGGCCCGTCGGTTTCGATTCGGTCAAAGGAGAAAAAGGCCGATCAATCCGATTCACTGTCTGTATTCCCAAAATCCTAAGTGTCTATTTATACTCATAGCATAAATAAACCTAGGCAAAATCGCTATCCGCAGACCACAGCAAAATAGGGTTTCAGAATCAATCGGCGAGAATCACCTCAAGATTCGGCGAGAATCAGTCAGCGAGAATCAGTCCGCAGAAACGACGTTGAGAGCGTTGAGTCATACTCGACGATTCTCGACGAATCTGCCTTGGCGTTGAGAGCGTTGAGTCATACTCGACGATTCTCGACGAATCTGTCTTGGCGTTGAGAGCGTTGAGTCATACTCAACGATTCTCGACGAATCTGCCTTGGCGTTGAGAGCGTTGAGTCATACTCAACGATTCTCGACGAATCTGCCTTGGCGACGTTTGTCCGACCCCATTCTGTGTGGTGATTGGTAACCCTTACCAACACAGTCGATCTTCCAACTTCTCCACATGCCCTTATGTGCGACCCTGCAGGCTTATATCGCGTTGGCAGTGAGATTACATGTTTGACCACTTCTAGATCACCATGGTAACTCCAACACCAGTGTCATTCCAAAGAGAGGCCAATTGGGGTTCGTTTGGGGTGGAGTTTCCACGCTGGTGTCGGAGCAACCACCACCGTAGGACTGAAAAACATACACCGGACGACGGCATTTGCTCCCGCAGCGAAGCGGAAAACTGTAGCGGACCACTCCGTCTCCAACCTCTGCCCAAACGAACCCAAAGTTAGCTGTAATACGATGTGCGCGTGAACTGCACGTCTGCAGGGCGTTTTGTCATCATACTGAGTAAGTCAATGCAGTGAAGTGCGTGTGTACTGTGTTTACTGAAGCTGTGAGCCTTTATGTTTTGCAGTTGGGTGCTTAAGAGTGAGCCCAGTCATATTGATTTTTCAAGTGCTTCAGCAGAGCAAATATGCAGTATATTTAGTGTGATAAGAATGTAATGGAAAAAATTTCTAATTTGTGATAAAAAAGAGATAAAATTTATTGTTTATGTTATTTGACTATATATTTGTAATGTTATTAATATCTTGAATTATCTGAGAATTTGAGCTTTTGAAGTGATAAAAATATTTTTTACTTGGCTTATTGCATCTTAATGTTAACCACAATTTGAAATGTTATCCGCAACCCGATTTTTGGCTCGCCGCAATTTGATATTTGTGCTCGCAAGTGCTTCGTCTCATCCTCAAATCTGGAATCCCTCACGACATCCATAGACCTGCAGCACCACGCCACAATGGAGACCTGCCTCCTCGCCAAGCACAACCCGGAGAATAGCCACAAAATCTCCATACCATGAGTGAAATTGCTTTAATAGGAGATAATATTGTTAGGAGAATATTGAGCATTCACTTACTAATAATTTTAGTAATGCTTTTGTTAAAGATATATATAATACATAGACTTATTGGCGTTAAGTCAGTCTAATGTGAGAGG
Organism: Platanthera zijinensis; assembly: GCA_039513925.1. Lineage (NCBI taxonomy): Eukaryota > Viridiplantae > Streptophyta > Magnoliopsida > Asparagales > Orchidaceae > Platanthera > Platanthera zijinensis. Next base: position 268,441,012 of record CM077079.1, on the reverse strand, counting down.
TTTGGAATTTTGGGTATGAAGGTTATCACCCCCCCCCCCCCCCCCCCCCCCCCCCTCCCCTATCGAACCGCCCCCACGTTTTTAGAGGTAATATCCCAAAAAAAAGGATTTAAAAGACAAGTTGTTGTAAATCTCCTAAAACCCTCAACACTAATGACAATTTTACTTGAAAATCAGATTACTACATGTCCTATGCAACTTATTAATTTCTTACAACATAATAAAATTATGGATGAGTATGCTAGAATGTCTGACTTAGCGGAGTTCAGTAAATATAGTTGGCCAAAGTCTATTGATCATGATATATCTTTCAATTGATAACAAGTGTCATTGCCTAATCTTGATATGCGAAAAAGTTCAATGACTGTTTTCAAGATATAAATTTAAAAATAAAGTTTCAAATACTTATATACAAGATTTGATAGTTTCTTGAGATATAAATACTATAACAACCATTATATTTTGCCAGTGAGGATTTATAACCACAACGATGCTCATATATGATCATATTTATTCATCATATATGTTAAGCTATGTATAATCATATCACAAAAATATTCCTAATAAATTTTTTTGGGGGCCATCAATCCAAAAAAATCTTCTGACATGTTGAATCATCAATTTGATTTTCATAAGCAAACATTGAATCTTCAACTACACTAGCCTTCAGCAATTGTATAAGACTTGCAGTATCTGCAACATATCCTCTTGATTGCTTAACTTTATCCATAAAAGGTATGTATTTCTTTCATGAAACAAAAGTTTTGCGACCCCCTAACTAGCTTGTCGGCAAAATAATTGTATGCATCGGTAGTCTTTATTCCAGCTTTAGTCAAAGATTTCAGAACGACACCCTTCTCCTCACTAGCGACCTTATGAGATCAAAGTAATTGTTGATTAGCGTTAATGAGATGTTCTAAATGCATATTCAGCTATTTATGTGTTGTCTCTTTATTCTAAATGCCTTATGTTAATAGAGCATGTTGGTCAATCCTCTCAATATCTGTTAATATCACTCTTAAAATAATTAAAATAATTGTCAAAAGTAGGGGTGTGCATGATGCCATTGTTTTTTTTAATCTTTTTCAATTCAAGAAAATATTCTACTAAATTTTTCTAACCTTGGAAATAGTGTGACAAATATGATTTGTTGGCTCATTCCTCTATGGATTATATACCTAAATCTAGTATATTTTGGTTAAAGACAATGCACTACATAGTTTTGATTGCATATAGGCCTTATAATTATTTATGTTCTTGTAATGAACCTTTAAGATGTAATTTTTTTTTTAAGCGGGAGCTAATGAGGTCGCAGGAATACTCAACCACAATCGAAGTCAAATAAAAGACAACAACAATAGAAGCACAAGAGGTTCCAATCAGAATCAACTTTTATTACAGGTCGAGGAATACATTGCGAGACATGATTACAATGTAAACTGAGAACAACAGAAATTTGCAGCAAAGAAGAAACCGCGCGGACTGTTTCCAATAACCGCATAGTCCGCCTACTCGCCAGCCGAGTCAGCCGAGACCGCCAAAGCCGCCTACCCGCAGCTAACCGCGTGGATTGCTGTTATTGCAAATGCTGAGACCGAAAAGAAACCCACTGATAGGTCGGGCGAACTGCTCCACTTATCCACAACTCCGAGGAAGAGATCAAGCCACAAGGACTGCGACCTGCTGCTAAACCGTTGACTGTATCCGTGAACTGTTTCACACCAACGTTCCCTCTAGTCGCTTAGCTGCATGGTGTTATCCGCACAGCCTGCACAGAACAACTTCCTTAGTCGCAGCGGTTAGAAAACCTTAATCACAAGTTTAAGCGCGAGCTCGTTCTTACTGTTCACTCATTATTAATGATGAGCTGGGGGGGTCCTATTTATAGATGTGGGAATGAGTGTCGTCACCACCTATACTGATAGGATAACCTCCCATCATATCTTGTCGACTAACACCCGTATCAGCATAGTGCGGATACAAACTCAACTCGTCAGGTCGTGCCAACAGCTCCTGCCGGATGTACCACCAATCCGCCAATCTGCGGGGGATATTGCTTGTCTCCGCCCATTCTGCAGCCTGTGACAAGTCGTCAATGCTGCCGAACACGAAGAATAACAAGGCAGTCCGCACTAGGCGAACTCGGCGAGTAACCAACCAAGCTGCACCAAGACAAATTCTAGAGAACCAAAGCAAGCTCGGCGAGCTGCCTACCAGTCCGCTCAAGGCGAGCTCGGCGAGCTAGGAAACAAGCTGGACTTGTCTCCCCCAGACCAAGTGCACAAAACCCGCGATCACCAACCCAGACCGCGCCACCTAATACCAAGATCGAGCCCTTCTGAACACCCAGTCCGCAACTATCCATGCGGACTACCACATCAGACCGCGCGACCTCCAGGCACATTGTTCGCGCAATAATGCTTGATCCACGATCTAACACCCAGACCGCAAGCTTTGATCCAAGCTGAACACCTGCAAGCTCCATAGAGTTCGCACAACAACCAACGAACTCTGACCCATCCCGCCCCGAGAAGGCACCAGCGAGCTGAGGGCAAACCGCTTTAGTTCGTAAAATCGGCTGCCCTTTAGCGACTCAGAGAACCTGCCAACCATGACGATCTCCAACGAAGTCTGCCACAACCCGCGGATAACATCCTATCCGCCCGGTTACCATCAGAGCGCTTGCTGATCCAGACCGCCAGAGAACCACAGCCAAGCTGGCTGTTCGACTAGGTAACCCGCCTAGTCTGTACGGTCTCTATAATCTATGCAGTTAGACCTCACTATCCGCCTGACTTCCCTCATCTTCACACTTCAACATTTTCAACACTCCCCTTTGAAGTGTAGAAGAGAAAACCAGCCCGAGAAACTCCCGCAACCGAGTAAATAGCCCATTCGCCAATGACTTAGTAAAGATATCCGCCACGTTGTCCTGACTCCAAACGTAGTCAACTATCAAAGACTCCTCCAACACCTTCTCCAGTATGAAGTGATGCCCGATCTCGATGTACTTCGTCTGCGCGTGACAAACTGGATTATTCAACAGTTTGAGATCACCCTCATTGTCGCCGCAAATCAGAGTAGGACTCCGTACCTCCTTATGGATGTCATCCACTAACCGCCTAAGCCAGATGGCTTCCTGAGTAGCCAAGGCCGAAGCCTTGTACTAAGTCTCAGTAGTGGAGACGGACACCGAATCCTGGTTCTTGGTGCACCACGAAACTGTTGCCGATCACGTGAAGAATACATAGCCAGATGTCGACTTCCGATCATCTGTATCTCCCCCATAATCAGCATCCGCGAAACCATGCAAATAAAATTTCATGTCCCTCTTATACAAGAGACCCATCTCCATGGTAGACTTGACGTACTTCAAGATACCTCTAGCCGCCACCAGATGAGGTTTCCGCGGCTGGGCCATATACCGACTAACCCGGCCTTCTTCATAAGCAATATCTGGCCTAGTAATAGTTAGATATATCAGACTCCCCACTAGAGCCCGGAACACCAAAGTGTCTGGAAGAACCCTTCACTCATCCCGCCGAAGCTTAACGCCAACCTCTAGAGGAACAGAACTGCTCTTCCCATCCCCTCATGTCGAATCACTTAACGATCCGCTCCGCATATCCCTTCTGGGAAACAAGCATGCCATCCATCTGCCTCTACACCTCGAGTCTGAGGAAATGGTGAAGCTCACCCAGATCCTTCATCTCGGACCGGATAGCTAGCTCAGCCCGAAGCCTAGCTATTTCCGCCTTTGAGTTCCCCATGACGATCATATCATCAACGTACAACAGAACGAGGACCTGAAGCTCCCTCTGCTTCTTAACAAACATACTGGAATCTGAGTCTGATGCAAAGTACCCGCAGAACTGGAGATATTCTGCGATCTTCCCATACCACACCCGATTCATTTATTTCAGACCGTAGAGGGCCTTCTTCAGCTTGCAGACGTGCCCTGGATGTTCTTCAGATATGTAATCCGGTGGTTGCACCATGAAGATGTCCTTGTCAATCTCATCGTAGAGAAAAGCATTCTTCACATCAAGTTGCCATATCTTCCACCCTTGGCAAGCCGTCAAAGAGACCACCACACTTACCGAAGTCATCTTGGCCACAGGACTAAACGTCTCCTCATAATCCTCCCTGAACTGTTGAGAGAACCCCCGAGCTACAAGACAAGCCTTGTACCGCTCAATACTCCCGTCAACCTTCTTCTTCAGCTTGTATACCCACTTGCACGTCACAGGAGTGATGTCTTCAACTTTGGGCACATGAATCCAAGTCTCATTCTTCCTAAGGGCAGCCATCTCCTCATCCACATCATCCTCCCACTCCTTGGCTCCAGTGGCATTCTCAAAGCTCAAAAGCTCACGTTCATCCAAGGGACCTGCAAAGAAACATGAGACAAGGCTCATCGTGTTTCCGTCCCTATACCGAGCTGGTGGAATAATAGTCCTCTTGGACCTTCGTAGGGCTTGACCATGATACACCACTCCCACTGCTTATTCTTTGCTAGCTCTGATCCCGGGAAAACCAGAAGCATCGCTCCCCATACTTCTAGATCTAGAAGCCTCCTCCCAGAGCTAGTTGCCGCCGGAGCACCTGGTGACACAAACAACTCCACCAGAAGATCCCGAACAATATCTCCTTGCCCTCCATAAGACTTGCTCTCCCGAAGCTCTACAGACGAGCTATTCTTGTATGACGTTAACTCGTCAAATACCACATCTCGGGAGACAACAAACCTCTGTGTCTCTGGATCCATGCACTTTCATCCCTTCTTCTGCTCATCATATCCAGCGAAGACTAGCTTCCTTGCTTTCGCATCTAGCTTCGTTCTTAGCATATCTGGAACATGCACGTAACAAGTTGACCCGAACACTCGAAGATGTTCCACATTGGGCTTCTCCTTGAATACTAACTCATGAGAAGATTTCATATTGATTGGACTAAGGGGTCGGCATCCTGTTGATGACGTACGCTGCGCAGACCATTCCCTCCGCCAGAAGGCCCTGGGAATGCCTTTTGTGTGAAGCCAACACTTGCAGGTCTCCGTCAGATGACGGATCTCCCGCTCTGCAATTCCGTTCTGATTTGGAGTGTGAGCACAAGTAAGCTCCCTTTGGATTCTGAACTTTCTACAGAAGTTAGAGAAATCCAATTAAGTGAACTCTCCGTCATTATCCGTTCTCAACTTCTTAATCCGCAGACTGAGCCGACCCTCCCCGAGCTCCTTGAACTCCACAAACTTCTCAAACGCTTATGCCTTCTCCTTCAATAAATATACCCAGGTATATCTTGAAAAATCATCAACAAGAACAAGCATGTACCTGTTTCCACCGAGACTTGGCGTGACGGTATGCCCTGTTAGATCACAGTGAATACACTCCAACAGTGCTCTACACCTAGTCTGTGATATGTCAAATGGAAGGCGATGTGACTTTCTATACTGACAACCGAAACAAACATGATCGTCTCTATAGGAGGAAAGAATAGGCAGGCCATGTACCAGGCCTTTCACCGGCATAGCCTTTAGCTTGTTCATTCCTACATGCCCCAACCTTTTGTGCCAGATAGCAACGCTATCATTTACCCTCATCTTGTCAACATAAGTACTTGTCAATAAAACGAACAAGTCTTTCACCCTCCTCCCAACATGAGTAATGTCAGCTTTCACAACTGAAACATTTCAGAGAAACTTCACTTCTATCGGGCCGAACAGAATGTGATATCCAATATCTACCGCATTGGTCACCGAGAAGAGATTTTTCTTCATCCCAATTATATGATACACACTCCGCAATTTGAGTGACCCCTGATCACTACCCAAAGAAACCGATCCCTTCTTCTCTGCAGCATGCATAGTATCATCAACAGTAACAATTGAGATATTACCTTTGAACTCTTGCAGAGATGCGAACTTGGAGATGTCCCCCGTGAGGTGATGACCACACCCAGATTCTACAATCCAGTCCTCCTGATAATTAATGGAGGAAAGTGTATGGACACAAGTGCCCGTCATGAAAGCACCTCCCCATCCTCCATCTTCAGATTTGGACTCAGTATCCTTCTCTGTAGCATGCCCCGAATGAAGTTTAACTCTACAATCCTTGCGAATGTGACAAAGCTGGTTACACCAGTAGCACCGTGGTCCGCTCCGCTTCTTCTGGTCATCATCCTTAGGAGGCTTGCTCCTCTCCTGCTGTGATGAAGAAGATGGACCATCACCAACATGTGTCTTCTTCTTCCTGTCTCATCTCTTCTTCTTGCCCGAGAAGAGAACATCGCCGTCTACCTTAGAGACTGACACTCCAGCCATCTGTTTTGCGAGGCTCTCCTGCGAAGCCAATAGATTCTCCAGCTCCAGCAAAGATGGCTGATTAGCCCAGCCCTGAACAGAGGTAATGAAGGCCACATAATCCTTCTACAAGCAACGAATGATGTGCCTTTTCAGCTTCGCCTCTGAGATGGGATCATCCGAGTCTAGCGCCGAAATCTCAGTGCAGATGTTCTTCATCTTCAAGAATAAAGATAACACTGACAGGTCACCCTGAGTGACCTTAGCCAACTCATTCTCTAAGAATTGTAGCCGAGCTACATTCTTCTTGTTGAGCAGGCCATCTATATCTCAGCTGTCGATCGATAATGGGATCAAACAGCTCCGGTGAAACAGCGCGCTTAATAGCGAATGCAGCCTTAACATCTATACGCTTCCACGCCTTCACCGCCTTAGCATTGACCCTAGTAGTGTCCACTTCTTGCTGGTTGTCTCCACCGACAACTTCCCACAAATCCTTGTCTAGAAGGTAGATCTCCATGCATGACTTCCAACACTTGAAGTTGGTCTGCATTAAGAGCTCGATTCCAATCCCTCTTGCATAACCAGCTTCCATGCTATCAGCTGAATCACTTGAGCTTCAATGAAGGTGAACTGTTACTCTTTAACACCCCTCTGATACCATGTAAAAATTTCTTAAGAGGGAGCTAATGAAGTCGTAGGAACACTCAACCACAATCTAAGTCAAATAAAAGACAGTAACAATAGAAGCACAAGAGTTTTTAATCAGAATCAACTTCTATTACAAGCCGAGAAATACATTGCGAGACATGTTTACAATGTAAACTGGCCGGGAACCACAGAAAATTGCAGCAAAGAAGAAACTGCGCGGACTGTTTCCAATAACCGCATTGTCCGCCTACTCGCCAGCCGAGTCAGCCGAGACTGCCAAAGCCGCCTACCCGTAGCTAACCGCGCGGACTGCTGTTTTTGCAAATGCTGAGACCGAACATAAACCTGCGGATAGGCCGGGTGAACTGCTCCACTTATCCGCAACTCCGAGGAAGAGATCAAGCCGCAAGGACTGCGACCTGCTGCTAAACCACTGACTGTATCCGTGATCTGTTCCACACATAGGCAGACCCAGCAAGATTTTTCAGTGGGGGTGACGTTCAATAATTTAACATTACAAAATGTTGATACATACATGCAATAAAAATGACTACAAATTAGGACATTTTTAATTAACAGAATTAAAATACTTACTTGCTTACAGTACTCCTCTTCGATGTTTCATGTTCTGAAAACATTTCATAATATCTTTGTTGTCGATAGTAGAGAAGATATCTTTTTCTATATAGGTTATTAAACAAGCATTCATCCAATCATCTCCCATCCGACTGCGTAATGATGTTTTGATAATCTTCATCGCAGAGAAAGCTCTCTCTACACTTGTAGTTGCAACCGGTAATAGTAATGCTAACTTCACGAGCAAATATAATAATGGGTATAGAGCATCTTTCTTTAATTGTACTAACTTTTGAGCCAATCCTCCAAGCCCTCTAACATTTGAGAATTCCCTGCATGACCGAACGTCTAAAATGTAACTTTCAAGTTGATTATCAAGTTCCATTAAGGCAACTGGGGAAAAGTCCAACGGATAATATTCAGCGAACTTGCATTTTCTTCAGTTGATTTTCTCTTAAAAAACTTTTCCATGACTAGTGAACTGAAAATATAAACACCATATGAAAAAAATACTTACTAACAAAAGATAAGAACAATTATTTGTCTGTGGAAAACTCCTGTGGCAAATGAAACAAATTGAAGAGAATGTTCTTGTTTATTCATTAGTAGATAGTGGTTTTTTTTCAAGAGAAAGGACATTCATCAATCAATGGATTATGGATAGAGGTTATCGATGCAAAGCTTATCGATGCTATTTTTACAAACTTACAAATTCACCAGTATAAATGTATAATAAAATTTTTACTCCCAAGTCCCAAAGGCATAAATAATGAAGTGCAGTAAGTTCAAAATACTCTTTCTCAAAGACAGTCAAACCCAATTACCCAAGCACTATCTGTTTCTGCCTACTGCCTTCCATTATTTGGAGCAAAGGATAGGTAGGGCAATTAATTAAGGCTGTAAATTATTCAGATTCTATGATTTTTAAGTTCTCCATGACTCCATGTCTCCATCACTCCATGTTTTTTGAGTTCTCCATGCCAACAGACAACACCAAGTCACCAACATCACATTAAAAATAAAAATTAATTCTCAATACTACAATAGAATTAATTCTGTACCTCTTGTGCTGTGTTGAACTGCTGATGCCTGGCTGCCTGGGGAGTGGGGGCAATAGGCCAATAGCTTTGCAGCTTTGCTACTGGAAGTCTGGAACTCTTGCACCTTCGCGGCTTCGCGACTGGCGAATGGAGAGAAGAGGAAGTTAGGTTACCTCCGCCGGAGAAGATGAACTGGGAAGATGAAAAGAGGGAAGAAAAGCAGAACCTCCTTACCTCCGGCTCCATGTCTGGCGAGAAGACTGCAATAGCTTTGCTAGCCCTGGCTTTAAATTACTGTACCGACTACCTTCGCTGCTTCGCGCCTGGCGACTGGCGAGAAGACTGAAGAGTGAAGAGGAAGTTAGGGTACCTCCGTCGGAGAAGATGAAGTGGGAAGATGAACAACGAGAGTCGAGAGGGAAGAAAAGCAGAACCTCCGCCTCCGGCTCGGTGTCTGGCGAGAAGAGGAAGGAAAAAATCGTGCTCGCTTCGCTCTCTCCCGCAGTCGGAATGGAAATCCCTAATTCCGCGAAAGATTTTCAGTGTGGGCGGCCGCCCACTCTCGCCCTAATATAGGTCCGCCCATGGTTCCACACCAACGTTCACGCTAGTCGCCTAGCCTCCTGGTGTTAGCCGCACAGCCTGCACAAAACAACTTCCTTAGTCGCAGTGGTTAGAAAACCTCAACCGCAAGTTTAAGCACGAACTCATTCTTACTGTTCACTCGTTATTAATGATGAGTCGGGGGGGTCCTATTTATAGATGTGGGAAGGAGTGTCGTCACCACCTATACCGATAGGATAACCACCCATCATATCCTACCGACTAACACCCGTATCTGCACAGTGCGGATACAAACTCAACTCGCCAGGTCGCGCCAACAGCTCCTGATGGATATTCCACCAATCCGCCAATCTGCGCGGACACTTCTTGTATCCGCCCATTCTGCAGCCCATGACAAGTCGTCAATGCTGCCGAACACGGCGAATAGCAAGGCAGTCCGCACTAGGCGAACTCGGCGAGTAACCAATCAAGCCGCACCAAGACGAACTCCAAAGAATTAAAGCAAGCTCGGCGAGCTGCCAAACAGTTCGCTCAAGGCGAGCTTGACGAGTTAGGCAACAAGCTGGACTTGTCTCCCCCAGACCAAGTCCACAAAACCCGCGGTCACCAACCCAGACCGCGCTACTTGATACCAAGATCGAGCCCTTATGAACACCCAGTCTGCAACTATCCATGCGGACTGTCACATCAGACCGCGCGACCTCCAAGCACACTGTTCGCGCAACAAAACTTGCTCCACGATCTAACATCTAGACCACAAGCTTTGATCTAAGCCGAACACCTGCGAGCTCCATAGAGTCCGCACAACAACCAGCGAACTCTGACCCATCCTGCCCCGAGAAGGCACCAGCGACCTGAGGGCAAACCGCTCTGGTTTGCAAAACCGGCTGCCCCTTAGCGAATCAGAAAACCTACCAACCATGGAGACCTCCAACGAAGTCCGCCACAACCGGCGGATAACGTCCTATCCGCCCAGTTACCACCAGAGCGCTTGTTGATCCATACCGCCAGAGAACCACAGTCAAGCCGGCTGTCCGACTAGGTAACCTGCCAAGGCTATCCGCCTAGTCCGTGCAGTCTCTACGATCTATGCGGTTATACCTCCCTAACCACCCGACTTCCCTCATCTTCACACTTCAACATTTTCAACATAAGGATCATCTATCTCTACCACCTTTGAAATAATGAATAAACAGTGTTATCCAAATTTAATGACTGCACATTAGATGGAGCTTCCTCGTTCTAAGATGTGTCATCGTCATAACCTATGTCTTATAGATGAGAAAATTCTTTCAATAGCTATTGCCATATCTTGATCTTGATCAGTAGTGAAAATGGTTTGTAATTATTTTCTATCACCTTTTGAAAAAAGTTTTAAATAGCCAAGTAAATGATAATTGTCGCATGAGTTATGCACGATGCACTAAGAAGTATATTCTAGTCATGGTGATCATTAATACTAATGAATGGAGTACATAACAAATTATACTTGTATAATCAATTGCTTATATCAAAAATAACTACATCTAAAATAATCAAAATCCAATATTTATAACAATGATCTCTGTTGGGGATGAGACCCATTTTATAAGATTAGGTGTGCACATAACCACACACCCATGATATCTACCTCAAAAGTAGTCGGATCATGGGATTGACCGCACACGCGATCACCGCGCCCGATCCCCCGCGCGTCGATCTCATCACGCGTAGTGGGCAAACCGTTGCGAGCCCCACCTCGCCGGCAGCGGGCGGCAGGCCTCCTCCCCGGCGCCGGCCGCCCGCCCTCTCTCGCCGCGCCAGCCCCGGCCGACGCTCCCCCTCGGCCGCCGGCCGCGGCCGAGGGAGCGGCCGCCCGGGTCGCCCCCTCCCTCGGCCATCGGCCGCGGCCGTGGGAGCGGCCGCCTGGGCCGCCCCCTCCCTTGGTCGCCGGCGCGCGGCCCAAGGAGGTGGTCGCGCCGGCCGCTCCCGCCGACCGCCATCAGCGGTCCTCCCCTCGTCGGTGAACTCGCGGACGAGTTCACCGACCGCCCGTGGAGTACCATCTCCGTCGTCCAATCGGTTGGGGGGAGTTCCCGGCCGTCCGATTCGCGCGTAACCACCCACTATCCACCAGGTTAGGGGGGATTTAGTTAGTAATTTAATTAATAGTTTAGGGGTGCAAACAACAGTATTAATACGCACCCCCAAACTATGAGAAAATATTAATATTGGGTGGTTACGGTGTGCGGATATCCGCATAACCACCGTAATCACCCCTGGAGCCTATAAAAGGAGCCCCAGACCTCCTCATTTCTCACCTTTTTTCTCCGAGTCTTCTTCTTCCTCAGGTCGAAGCTCTGTCGAATTCCTCCTACGAGCAGCACCTGAGCCGCACTCAAGCCGCACCCGAGCCGCATCCGGGCCACGTACGAGCCAAGTTGAAGCCACCTAACGAAGCTCAATCTCTCAATTTCCAAGTAGCCTCCGCAACCGCAAGTTTAGGCGCTCCGCTCCCACGTTCAGAATTAGCAAGAAGCTGAGCGAAGTTCATCAACGTCAAGTGCAATTTGTAACAAACTCCCGGCGCGACGGTCTGTCGTCCTCCGTGTGCCAAGTGTTCTCTCACCTCAAAACTATAACGGAAGGTGGCCAATCACCCTTGATTTCTCATACAAGCTGTAACAACCAGAAAATAGTAGACTTTGACCGGCACAGATCCGGTCACGTGGTTTTTTACCCGGTTGAGGGGTTTTTCCACGTTAAAACTTCGTGTGTACAATCGACCTACTTCATTGACTGTGTGCGCGCTCGACTGTTTCGAGAGCTAAGGCGGTCCAACTCATTCTGGCTCGACCGAGACGTCTAGTTAGACCACAACAATCTCTATCCAAAGAAAAATTAGTCAACCTAAAAGACTCATCAACTTAAAACTCAAAGGAAAACATAACGTCCTCAACGGAAATTTTTTAGGGATGGGTCTCGTTCCCAAATATAGGAACGGGTTTAAAATACAGTTGCACTTCAAGAGAAAAATACAGTTGTACTTTAAAAAATACAGTTGAAGTTCAATATTAAAGTACGACTGTATTTTAATATTGAACTTTTCAACTGTATTTTTAGGGTACAACTGTATTTTAGTATTGATTTTCAATTGTATTTTAAACACGTTCCTACATTTGGGAACGAGACTCGTACGTAAATATTTTCGTCCTCAACATGCTGAACTTGCAACAATTTTTGTAAATTAATTGAGTCACAACTTTCAATTCAAAATTTTATCTCTTTGAAAGAAATTATATGCACCACATTTTTTAGAACACAACGTTTTGCAAAATATGAATATTACACATCAACTGATCTAAAACATGCGTAGTTACATTTATCATCCTTCAAACATATTAAAAGTCTTGTTGGTTCTCCAAATTTCATGTCTATAACTTTGAAATTTCCAAATACTATTTGATGCAGAACAGGCGTCACACCTGTCTGTCATTCTGGAGTCCCACCATGACATCTCACCAAGGCGCCTTTATCAGGTCTGCAAACCGTACACCCCAACAGTCTCCGCCATGGAATCAGCACCATGCAGCAAGTAGTTGAGGGTGCCCGGGATCGAACACCCGACCTTCAAGATAAGAGTCTTTCACCAGAGCTCTCATCACGACCTGATCCGCGGATCATTTATAAGTTACACTACTAGACATCATAATAGATTTGCATATTGCAGAATTAATTACATGAGGGTAAATTTTGTGGGTCATTTACTTGATCCCAAATGACAACTTTAAGAGGAGTACTGGAGGCAGATGAGTTCTATAAATGCAATAAAGAGCAAGAAAATGATGTTTGAGATCTTACCTGCACAGTCTTTTAGTTTTTAATTTGATGTAAAAATACAACTGTGTTTCTCCGGAATGAATTGTTTTAAGAGGAGAAGATCTTGTTCAGAGAAAAGCCAAGAGAGAGCGGCAATGGCGATGAAGAAGTGTAACCTAGCCTTCCTCCCCGCCCACGGCGCCGGCCATATTGCTTCCACCCTAGAATTCGCCAAACGCCTCCTTCTCCACCCCTCCGCCGCCGGCCGCCTCTCCGTCACCTTCCTTCTCATGCCCGTATGCGCCTCCTCATTCTTCTCCCTCAATCCCCCCTCCAGTACCACCGACATCGCCGTCCACCTCCTCCCTGACCTCGCCGTCCCCTCCCCCCGGGAAACCGACGGCGTCGAAGACCATATTTCCCTCGCCTTCCAGCTTTACGCGCCCCATGTCAAATCCGCCCTCGCCGCCACCGCCCCCGTCGCCCTCGTCATCGACTTCTTCGCAACCACCGTCATCGACGCCGCCAGGGATCTCCAAATCCCCACCTACGTCTTCTTCTCCACCAACGCCACCTTTCTCGCTCTCATGCTCCATCTTCCCGCCCTCCACGACGAGATCCCGGAGGAATTCGAGCTGCTGCAGGGCGAGATTAAGGTCCCCGGACTCGCCGCCGGGATCCCGCCGACGTCGATGCCTACGCCGCTGATGAACAAGAAGAACCGTTGCTACACCTGGCTCGTCTACCACGGGAAGCGGTTTAAGGATGTCAGAGGCATTATAACGAACACCTTGCGGGCGTTTGAACCGCAGGTCTTATCCGCGCTGGAGTCGGACAGATCTGTGCCGCCGATTCACCCAGTCGGTCCAGTGCTCTGCCTTGACCGCGCCGCAGGCGGCGGCGAGCGGCATGAGTGTCTCCGGTGGCTTGATGCGCAGCCGGCGGCTTCGGTGGTGTTCCTCTGCTTCGGAAGCTTGAGTCAGATGACGGAGGCGCAGGCGGCGGAGACGGCAGTGGGGATCGAGCGCAGCGGACGCCGGTTTCTGTGGTGCCTTCGCCTTGCGGAAAGCGAGGGAGACGGCCGGCTGCCGGCGGGATTTCGGGAGGCGACGAATGGAAGGGGGATGGTGGTGGAACAATGGGTGCCTCAGGCGGCGGTGTTAGCCCACGCGGCGGTCGGAGGGTTCGTGACGCACGGTGGGTGGAATTCGTGCCTCGAGAGCTTGTGGTTTGGGGTGCCGATGGTGATATGGCCGATGGGCGCGGAGCAACACCTGAACGCAATGATGATGGCGGCGGAGATGGGTGTTGCGGCGGAGATGGAGATTGATCGGCATCGCGGCGGATGGGCGACGGCGAAAGAGGTGGAGATGAAGCTGAATTGGTTGATGGGAGAGAGCGAGGATGTGAGAAAGGTCAGGGAAAGGGTGAGGGAGATGAAGGTGGCTAGCCGGGCGGCGGTGGAGATCGGCGGGCCAAGTTACGACGGGTTGGGGTCTCTTGTCACCGAGTTCAAACGTCTGCCGGAGCAATGAACAACAAACTTATTTTGGCTTTCTTCATCTTCCTCGGCCTGCGAAATAATGTGATTGTGATGGTTTTTATTTCCGAGAATTTTGCTTGTCTTGTGGTTGGATGTTGGAAATTTAGATTTTTTTTTGATAATTTTCGGATTTTGATGATCAATTTTTGTTTGCTTCGCTGCTGCATTGGAAAAGAAATTTTGTTTGTAGAAATATTTTTGACTTTAGGTGGATGGGAAGGAATAATCTAGTTTCAAAGCCGCTTAAGCTTTACAGTAGATGATCGTCGGGAGCAGGGGCGGATCCAGGATTCGAAGTAAGGGGGGCCCAAAAAAATTATGAATCAAAATATAATAAGCAAAAAATTTTCTAATTTGAAATTTTAGCATTAACAATAAAAAAAATATTACAAAATGGATGTTACCTTATTTTAGTTGTGCATGACGTTTTTTCAACTCATAAAATTCAACAATGATCACATCTTTCTCGATCTTCTCTGCTATTTCTCGTTCTATGTAGAGAGTCATACAATTTGCTAGAAATTCATCCTCCATTTTGTTGCGCAGTCTTGTTTTAATAAGCTTCATAAAAGAAAATTATCGTTCTGTAGTCGCTGTTGAGACCGGAAGTGTCAAAATTAGCCGAATTAGCTTGTCAACAAGATAATAGGTATTTGATTTCTTCGTTTCGGCCAATTTCTCACAAAGTTTAGAAATTGTTGACAAATTTTTTGAATCTGAATGAGAAATAACGTCTAACTGATAATGCTGCAGCTGAGTATTCAACACATAAATATCTTGCTCACTGAAATCTTGAGGGTAAAATTTTTTTGCATGAGCGCATATATCTTCAATATTAAAATATTTATATTCAGCACTTGGATTTAAAGTCATACATAGACGAAGCAATTACATAGAATTTTCATTGAATCTAAAGTTCAGCTTCTGCAACACACAATCTATTATGACGTTAAATATGTCAACTTTAAAATGATGTTCCACAGTAATGATATCACGAGGAGTTCGAAACCGACGATCACTATATCTAGCATTCATTTCCGGAATTTCGACTTCATTTTTTTCACAAAATACTTTCACAATCATGCGCTCGGGCTTATTGAAATATAACACGGTAAACAATATGCAACATCTTTTGTAGGTGAATACTCCAACCATGCGAACTTTTCAAATCAAGAATACTGAAATCGTTTATGTTCACCAGAACAAGGATACTCTTGAAGTTTGTGCTGATAAGGCCCGACTTTGAGATACGATCGACGCTTTTCATCTTGTTCATTTACAGGATATTCCCAAATTTGAGGACGTAATCCAGTATCACGATCGAATATGAGAGGTGTATTAACAACCAAATTTGAGAACGTATCCATAATAATTGGTTCTGTTGATGTAGATGTCTCACCTTCATTTGATAACTTTCTATTGAAAAATGAGTTGCTGCCTATTGGTGGCACACGGCCAGGGCACACCCTCCTTTTTCTTTGGATCTTCAAGCGGAGCTGCGAAGTGCGGAGGGCTGTCGGGGCCAAGTGTCCAACTGGAGGTCGGGCTGCTGCCTACTGGTGGTACTGGTCGGGACTCGGGAGTCGGCCATCGAGACAACGACAGGGGGTCGACCGGTCGAGGTGGGTCAATTGCAGAAAGCCGATGAACGGTGGTCGGTAGGAGTCAGCCGTTGGGACTCGGGAGTTGGCCGTCGGGTTGCTGCCTGCTGGTGGTCGGGATCGAGAGAGAGAGAGACAGGGGCGAGATTGCGAGAAGACAGTCGGCCGTCGGGCTGCGCTAATCTGATCGTGAGGGAGATAGGATATGGTTTAATTATTTGGAGTTATATTATATTATATAATTTATAAACATAATACATTAATTTCAAAATTCAAGGGGGGGCCCGAGCCCCCCCCCCCCCCCCCCCCCCTGGATCCGCCACTGGCCGGGAGGGGAGAGTTCGTCGTAGAGGAAGGATCGTCGGCTAGGGGCGGCCGTCTGAAGAAGCATCGATAATTGAGGGTTGGGCGCCAGAGATTTCGTCCAGAGATTTCGTCGAAGGGCTTTCCATCGGGCTACCACTAGTGGAAATGAGGAGGAGAAATGTATGACTTATTTTTAGAATAAGCGGTTTGCAATTAGCGAAAATTGGTCTACTCATATAATCACCCTTATTTAGAGGAAATTGTTTTTCCCTAATTTTACAATTTATTTGAGAAGTCCTATTTAAATATTTTAATTATGTTGTATGTAAAGTGAAATGTGTCTTATATCTCTCTGATTAAGCGAAAAAAAATTTGGTGCGTTACTCACTCCTCCGTTGTGTGTGGAGCACCTATCCAATCCTGTATTCCTGTCAACACAATTTTTTGCTCCATTTGGTATGACAATTTTGCTCCGATGAGTTTGAAAAAAAAAACATCATCGTCATAGGATGTATGTTTTGTATGACAACGATGACGACCATCATGAAGAAAAGAAAACTAGTTCTAAACATACAAATAATTGAAGTTTGTTAGATGAGATTGGGCTTTCACAAACGAAGGTTCATATCATTGTGTTCACGACCGCTAGTGCCATTCCAAACAGAGTCCAATTGGGGTTCGTTTGGGGTGGAGTTTCCACGCTGGTGCCGGAGCAATCGCCACCGCAGGACGAAAAAACATACACCAGGCGGCGGCATTTGCTCCTACAGCGAAGCGGAAAACTGAAGCGGACCACTCCGTCTCCAACCTCCGCCTAAACAAACCCTATGTTAGCTGTAATACGATGTGCGCCTGAACTGCACGTCTGCATGGCGTTTTGTCATCATCACTGAGTAAGTCAATGCAGTGAAGTGTGTGTGTTTTAGGGCTGATATCGATTCGAGTTCAAGTGATTTTGACTCGGCTCGAAATCGAAATTGATTTTGAGTCAAGTTGACTTGATTCCGAGCCGGCTCGAAATCGAATCGAGTCGGCTCAAAATTGAGCAATTTTTTTTCTTTATTCTTATTTGGCTCAAAATTAAATTGGACAATCTATAAATTTTCCAAAAAAACACTTACATACTTCATTCTCTTTATTTTGACTTAAATTTTATTATTTTTAATTTAAAAATAAGAATATATCAATAAATAAATAATATATTTAATTAATTCGAGTTGATTCAAATCATATTTCGAGCGATTCAAGGCTGTCTCGAAATTGACTCGAAATCAGATTTTAGTCAAATTGAATCGACCCAAATTGAGTAGAATCAATTTTAATCGATTCCGATTCAACTCAATTTTTGAGCGGCATTGGAGTTTCGAATAATATGCTCAGCCCTAATATGTTTACTGAAGCTGTGAGCCTTTATGTTTTACAGTTGAGTGCTTAAGAGTGAGCTGAGTCATTTTGATGGTTTCTTGAGATATAAATACTATAACAACAATTATATTTTGCCAGTGAGGATTTTTAACTACAACGATGCCCATATATGATCATATTTATTCATCATATACGTTAAGCCATGTATAATCATATCACAAAAATACTCCTAATAAAATTTTTTTGGGGGCCATCAATCCAAAAAAAATCATCGACATGTTGAATCATCAATTTGTTTTTCATAAGCAAACATTGAATCATCAACTACACTAGCCTTAAATAATTGTATAAGACTTACATTATCTCCAACATATCTTCTTGATTGCTTAACTGTATCCATAAAAGGTATGCATTTCTTTCAGAAAACCAAAGTTTTGTGACCCCCTAACTAGCTTGTCGGCAAGATAATTATATGCATCAGCAGTCTTTATTCCAGCTTTAGTCAAAGATTTCAGAACGACACCCTTCTCCTCACTAGCAACCTTATGAGATCAAAGTAATTGTTGATTAGCGTTAATGAGAAGTTCTAGGTTAAGTTCCTCATTGGACTTCCTGATTGCCAGGTTTCTGCCTTTATCGACATTAAGTACAATCACCACGTGACATTTTGTTCTACCATCTATCTGACTACATTATCTAAAACTTTTGGAGCTCGCTTCACTCCAGCTCTACAACAATAATACTCACTTGATTTGAGAATAATTGTACAGGATCCAACTGCTCGATGTTCTTTGCGAACATTAAACTCAATGCTACGTGTATAATCATAATATATTTCATAAGCTTCACCATCAGTTTGAATAATTTGAAATGCGTTTTTGATGGTTACAACTTATTGTATTTAGCATAAGAATATTATAAATAATCATATCTCAGAGATTGTCTTCTCCAAATACAAATTACTAACATTCTCTTAAAAATAATCTTCTCCAAATCCTAACTACTACAAAAAGATGATGAGAAACAAAAACTCACAAAGCCTACTTCTGTTTTCAAAAGCGGATCCTAAGCACAAGGAGAAACGTCGTCGTGTGATTTCACATAAAGTCGCCGGTCACCGAGATTGATGACTCTATTCAATTAGAATATGGGCTTGGATTACAAAATTCTACACAATTAAGATAGCACGCAAATGAAGATTGTCGGAGAATGAAATATAGTGTCTTAGGTGAGAGTAGTTGATGTCTAACAAATGGCGTGAAAAGGAGCTACAACTTTGTGCACAAAAACTTAAAATAAAAAAAGCCACATGTCGACATCCGGTGCACCTTGGACATAGATTTGTAACAAGGTTTAGACACAAAATATTTGTGGGGTTCATGGAATTTTTGATCACTATAGTATCCACACTACTAGATAAAGTTTGATTGCCAACACCTTTGGACTTTGCCACACTACTAGAAGTCACATTTTGAAAGTGTTTGACACACATCTTTGAAAATTTCAGTAACATATTCAGCTATTTTTGTGTTGTCTCATTATTCTAAATGCCTTCTGTTAATAGAGCATGTTGGTCAATCCTCAATATCTGTTAATATCACTCTTAAAATAATTTTAAATATTTGTCAAAAGTATATATCTTTATATTAAATATTATTTATGGTGGTATTTAATATTTTGGGATTTAATTAAATGTTTAGTTGAGTTTGGATGAGTATTTAGATTATTTAAGAAGCTTTATCACAATTTATTTCATTTATGTAAATATATTACTTTGTGACGTTTTTTGGAGAACAAATGTTGTTGTACAGTTTTGACTTTGATAACGTTGGCTAAGAAACGTTGTGGTAGGACGAACATCTTTTGCGACGTTTTTTGAAAAAGAAACACGATAGAACAACTACATATTATGACATTTTTAGAAAAGTGTCACGGTAGAATAACTGCCAATAATTACATTTTTGGGAAAAAAATATCGCGATAGAGTAATTGTCAATCACAAGATTTTTTTTGAAATTGTCGCAAAAGGCTATCGTGACATGCAAAATCACGACAATTTCATGACGTTTTTATCGTGACATGCAAAATCACGACAAAATCAAGACATAAAAAAATGTCGCCGGAAAATGACATTGTTGTAGTGAGATATGTCCCAATTCTTTAAAACAAATGCATATTGTCCATAAACATGATATGATACTTCTTCAACATCAAATCATAATCCCTACATGATAGAATTCCTTTTCAAAAGCTGCAAATATTTTTCTTGAATATATTTTAGAAATCAACTTTAAATATGAAGCTAGAATGTCAATTGCAGTATTATGAAGATCTAAATCTTCATATGTTCTTTTGGACGCCATTGTTTTTTTTATCTTCTTCAATTCAATAAAATATTCTACTAAATTTATCAATAATTTCTTAAATCTTACCTAATGTGGATTAATCATCCTTAATTCTAGCATTTGACACAATTTTTGGACTTTATATATGTCCTTGATACCTACCCAATAATAATGGTGATCTTTTATAACGCTTGTTGCGGACGAATCCCATTTTATAGGTAAAGGGTGTGCACATAGCCACCTCCACGATCTCCACTAAAATTAGTGTGATCAAGGGTTCGGCCGCGCGTGCGATCACTATGCCCGATCCCCCGCGCGCCGATCCCACTACACATAATGGGAAAACCGCCACGCCTCGCAGGCGGCGGCCGGCCGCCCTCCCCCGTTCATACGGCAATGGGGGGCAGCCGCCTGGGCCGCCCCCTCCTCGGC